>JAAEAF010012227.1:0-20626 GCA_011037195.1 Triatoma infestans | reverse complement strand
GCTGGAAGCGTCATTCATTAAAATCAGGGTAAGTTAGAATTAGGATGAGCTAGGATGGCTGCATAGGCTAAACTTTCTTTACATCGTTCGAAAGCTGTTTGAAGAGTATTGTTCCAGGTGATAATTTGTTTTTCTGAAGATGATTTTTTTAGAAGGTCATGAAGAGGAGCTTGAATAATTGCAGCATCAGGCACGAACCGACGGTAAAAATTGATCATACCTAGAAACCTTCCTATTGTTGTCCCTCTGTCAATAATGCCAGTCACATATATAAAGACAGGTGCCCTTGGTATAAAACCATCAGGGGAGAGGGGAATTTACAAGGATAACAGTTATAATTAGAAAATAGTAAATAAAATAAAAATACATTTTTTTTCGAAATATAATTGAAAATCTTCTTTGAAGTAAAATAAAAATTGCGGACCAATAAAACAAAACAAAATATAAATTTATATAGGATTACAAGTTCCTGTAGTTAAGAGCCATCCTACAATATTTTAATACTAAATCCCACTTTTTTTCGTTTAAAAATTCTGTTAATTGGGCTATTGTCAAAAAAATCCTTATTGAAATAAGAAATTCTAAATTCATGTCGCCATAAAATGAAATACAGACTCCAATTCGTTTATATTACACATTGAGCATACTTGAGGCATATCACTATTATATCTTTTATAATTTAAATTTAATAGCTCGGCTCGTATCTTTATTATCAATCTTATGTCATTTTTATTAAAATTATCATTAAATAGGCTGCTTCGTCTTTCAAATTATAATGTAATAGTTTGTAGGTCACACTAAATAAACAATTCCTTGCCTTGATATTTGCTGCTTCTGTGATAGCTAACTTAATTCTATCTCTGAGTTTTACAAAAAAAAATATTCCATTTGTTGTAGCTATTGTTTTTAAAATCCTATACTAAACCATACTCATTATTGGTATTTTGTAGGTCCCGATACCATTAAATATTTCTCTTAATAATCTCAAGTGCCAAAAGCTCCTAAGCTTTTATCTCCCAGAAAATAGATATCCTAATATCTATTTTCTGGGAGATTTAAAACTTTAACTAAATAATCGTGATTTAATGTATAGAGATATATTGGTGCAATCTGGGTTTCTAAAACTGGAACATAATCGGGTGTACTCTGGGGTAATCTTAGTAATTTTTTTATAAAAAAAAGTAATAACCGGTCAACCTGTTTATATTTTCTCCCGTCCCATACCTGGGCTCCGTAACACATAATTCTCTGCTCACTGCAATAAACACCTGAATTTTGGAAGAAATTGGTAAATTTATATTCAAAGTAAAACTTTTCCAATTGATGAATACCGGTTTTAGCTTTAATTAATTTCTCATTCAAATGCTCTATTAAGCTTAAAGAGGATGCTTACTTGATTTCTAAATATTTATAAGAGTTTAAAACTTCTACTTTTTCCCCTTCCATTTTTCATTTTTAGAAGGCTTTCCACTATTTTTGAAAACAACAACTTTAGACTTGGATAATTTAATTTTCAAGTTCCATTTAATGCAGTAAATTTCCAATTCATTTATAGATCTTTGCAGTTCGTGAGGGCTTGAAGCAATCAAGTCGTCAACAAACGCGAGTAGTTTTACTTTAACCCCATTTATAATAATGCCACCACATAAACAGCCCTCAATATCATTTATAAACAGTGTGAAAAGCAGGAGACTCAAAAGGAAACCCTGTTTTACATCCATTGTATTCTCAAAAAAGATTGACTGGAAGGTCAATCCGGTCAAACGCCGCTGAAAAGACCACAAAGAAAGTATATAATTTTTTTCCTTTTTGCGATAGTTTTATATTAGCCAAACTTAACAGAACAAATATATTATCAATGGTGGAGTAGCCTTTACGGAGCCAGCTTGAAACTCCCTCAATACACCATTACTATCTACCCAATGAAATAACCGTTGCAATATTAATCCTGAAAAAACTTTTCCTATGGTGCTTTCAAAAGCGATCCCTCTGTAGTTACTAACCTCATTTATTGCTCCATTCTTATGCATCGGAAAAATATTTGACTTTTTAAAATTTACTGGCACTTTACCTGAATTAAATAAATTATTAAAGTACTTCAACAAAATTTCTAAGAAGTTATCCGGAGCAAACTTATAGAACTCAAAGGCCTACCCCAGGTGCCTTTCCATTTTTCGAATCAGCCAATAGATTTCTTCAACTCTAAAATTCAAATGGTTTATCCAAATAATCATCTAAAGTTAAGGGAGGAGAGTATTGAATTCTGGGGGAGAGCAACAGTGGATTGTATAAGTTTGCAAAATGTCCTATCCAATCTTTCACAATTATATCATTTCCTGCAATAAACTTCTTATTTTTGAAGTTATTAACCAAGTCCTAAAACTCTTTTCTATCCCAAATCGTTCTATAACTATTTACTATTTCATTATAGTACAGTTTTTTTCTTTTTTATAAATTCATCTTTATATTTATTGGTTTCCTTAAACACAATTCTATCATTTTCATTCTATAAGTTTGCCTATATTGTTTTAATATTTGAAAGACTGCTTACGTAACCCACGGCATTCATTGTCAAACCAGTTTTGATCTTTATATCTCATATTACCATATGGTATTTTTATGCATATTGATTCTGTTTCTGAGCGGTTTTGGATTTTCCAGCATTGCGGACCCAGTCACATTCTCATATTACAATAATTTGACTGATGATTAAAATCCGAAGATTAAAAAATTAACTGATAAATCTGATCTACTAAAATATTGTCTTTGAACCGACTTTTGTACACGACATTTTTCTCCTAACAATTTTGTAAATTTTTCTTTGTTTTGTATTTTCCAAGTAAGTTTAGGCAGCAAAGGAAGAACATTCTGCCAACTATTGTTTTCTTTAAGTCTATATGAAATAATAATGGGCATGTAGTCAGAAAATAGGTGACTGTCATAGTCAATCTTAAAGTCATCTATCACAGCAACAGTATCTGGCGAAACACAACATAAATCTATTACAGAACTTCCCAGTGCTCCTACAAATGTAAATTCACATTTTATATCATTAACCGTTCTACTACTTATTGTTATTATGTATCATATTTCAATATTTCTTATTTTTATTCAAATTATTATTAAAGGTAGGCTCTTTAATATAATTATTAAAGTAAAAAAAATATCAAATGGCATCATAGCCTGTGGGTGATGTAATAACGAGTTTTGTTGGTGAACACCTGGTCAGTATGTCGTTGTTGTCATCACTCTGTGCTAGCATTCGCAACTTGGGTCCAATAAACTGTAGCTTCTCAATTTAATCACGATGCTGAGTCAACAGTGAGTGAACTCAGGGCCATTAGCATTAAATAAAATAATTACATAGAAATAGCAGTCGCTATGCGGTCACTATTTAATATTAATTGTTTTGCGGCTGTATTGCTTCTCTAAATTGCATTACAACTTGAAATTTGATCTGGGACCTCTTCATAAGACTTGTAAACGCCCTACATCAGTCTCAGTATAATGGATCCGGTTAGGATTCAGTTCCACTTCTATTCTGTAGCTCCTTTGAATCAGACTTTTTGATTGTTTCTGATAATGTGAGTATCAGGCACGGCTTCCTGCTATGATTCTGGAGCTTTTGCTCACTATAGAATAAAAACTTTATAGCTTCCGATTGTGTGGTATCAAGTCATCGTCATCCATTTGTGACAAAGCTTCTGAGGAACCGTTTTAGACTTCACAGAAGAATAAAAGATGTATGGTATCAAATAATTTATCAATTATAGAGCATCTTGAGCATATTATCTTCAAAGGTGCCTACTATGTTAGCCTTCCCCACTAACATCTTTTGTGAATATGAGGTATAGATCTTGTGAGGAATTGAATGATTTTTTTTTTTAATTTAAGGCGCGTCAACATGTATGGTCATTGGCGCCCGGAGCCTTTTCATGTAATGCCGGCCTCCGGAAGTGTTCTTCGTTAGAGACAACACTGTCCATCACCGGACAGTGAGCTGTAGAGGCTCCTAGGAAGAAAAAAAATCTAAGGATAGTACAGCTGGGGAATTGAATGATATCTTTAGCTGTTCAGTTTTGTAGTATTTCTAGAGTTCTTTCATAGCTCTTCATTATGATTTTGTCTGTTAACAGTTTGTCATAATCTTACGCTAAGGCCAGGGTTAGATTAGTATCAATTATGCTGCTTTCAGGCAAGTTTTTGTGTAGAAAAATAAAGTAACAAAAGAAAGTAGTTATCAAAACGCCTATCCCTCATTTTGAGAACGGTACTTAAACGGATATCAGTGCATCTACAAAATCTCAGAAATTTTGACGTGTCTGTGGGTTATCCCAGCCTAATAACTGAACAACATTTATACTGTTACTCTAACACTCACCAACTCCACATAACCTGAAAAGCAGTTTATGTAAGCAACTATTTGTATTTAGCCCAGAGCTAACTCCTATTTGTACGTAGAACAAACTCTAGCTCAAAATAACTATACTTAAACTTCTAAACTAAAATAACTATGCTTTAAACTAATTTAAATATGACTAGATTCTAGTAAAAATAATGACATCAAGGGAATTTCAGTGAATTCCATTGAACGGTAAAGCGATGATACTATTTCAAACAGAAAGACATTACATCTGCACCAATTTAATAAACGTTCTGTATAGCCACTTCTTAGGATTTCTTGATGTCAGCATTCCAGCAGGACCAACTCTAATATTAATTTTTCTTGTATACTTAAATAGGTTTCCAAAGAGCCTACCTTAAGGCATAGAAGACACACTGGTATTCTGTACCAGAGGGGGAAGTGGACTTATTCTTTCAGTGTCCTTCTTTGATGGCATACTTGCCCATTAACACAAGATCAACACTTATATTGACATTGTCAACACTGTACAAGACAAGCCTGCTGTATTGGTAGGCCTGAAGTATCTTACTTGAGTCGACTGCATTCTATGGAGAACTACTGACACCCATTGGGGCCTCAACAAATGACGTTGACCGTACCATAAAAGAACCAGCTTGTGACTGGATAAGGCCGCGGATTCATCGTGATTGCCCGTATTATTTAAAAATCACAAAAATACTTGAATATTTGAATATTAAAGAAGATTCATATTTAAAATCTGTTGCAATCCTTAATTTCTTTGTATTATTTCTAAACTTCTTTGTTTTTTATATACCAGCATCTGCAATGTGTAGAGGGGGAGTTTCTATTATTACAATGAGCATGTTTTTAAAAATTTAATAAAATTCCTAATATTTGGAATAAAATTAATTTAATGAAACGCCAACAGATAAAAAGATTGTTGCTATTTGTTGTTATGTTTTGTTTTTCCATAATAATTAGGACAGCTGGAAGCCAGACGAAGTGAAGAATATGCAGAAGAGAGAATTAACTTAAGAAAGTTCAGCGAATCTTCGCCTCCTGTTCCAGGTCTAATTACTTGCTGTCCCAGACAGTCTCCCCTAGGGAGATATATTTTGCAGTGTTCAACCATCCTCATGTATTTTTGTCGTTTTTCTTTCTTCCACATTACACGTTTTTATTTTGTTTTCACGTAGCATTAACTTTTCTTTTTTATGAACAATAACAATTACAGCTTTCCATATTAAAACACCACATGAAGTAATACCACTGGGTATTTTCTTCACATGAAAATCATGTCATGTTAACATTCACCATATTTGCTTATCGTATCTATTGTGCAGTTGCAAATAAATTATTAAGAGAAGAAAACTTTTGAAGTTTACGTTAGAAAAAGATCTTCATCTCTTGTTTTAAAATTTTCATATGAAAATTTCCTAGTTTACTTCCTTTAAAGCGGTGATTCTATTTTACACATAAACACACATCATGGGGTTTTCTGGATATGAATTAATCAGTATGGCAACCCTGAAGTTAATCGATATTCACTCAAATATTAAGAGTTAATTAATTTGTCCACATGAAATCGTTTCTGTTTAAACATTAATAGGAACATTTTGACCATTCCATTTTACTTTCTGTTACTCCAGTAAGAGGAAGTATGGCGATCTTGTCACATTTTCGAAATTGAGTTTCCACCGCAAATACATGTTTTGATGTTCTTTAGCAAGTTGTTGTATGTGTGTGAACAAAATATCTCGAAAAAGAAAATTCGCAGGTAGTGCAAACTTGGTATTCTGTTTAAGCAGCTCTCTAATATTAATATGTACATTGCATTAATATGTACATCGCATTAATATGTACATTGTTACAATTCCAATTTTTTGAAGAAAATCTGTCTATTTTACAGATTAGGTTAGGTTATTATGTTTTTTGGGAGTTTCTCGAAAACAATTATAACGGTTTTCTTTTCTTTAAACTTGGAATGCGAACTTCACAGATTTAAACCTGTTACTCGTATTTGTAACATTTTTCAAAAAAAAATTGTTTTTAGGTGGTTGTGAGGATATGGTGACATTAAAATTCAAATGTGTTTGTTCAGTATAATTGGCTTCGCTACAATGTAATCATTCTCTACCTGCCACGGTTGATAGGTTGGCATTTGTTCCCCCACCACCTATATATTTATGTTGGTACAAATGAGCGAAATTTAAAATTTAAATAAAATTTGTCAATTAGATTTGAAAGATTTCTATACCAGACTTTTTTGTTACTTATTAGCCAATTAGATGTACAAACAACTTTCAAGGAAATTTCTTTACAGTAGTGTGCGTTGGTTTAGACATCCAATTTGAAATATTATGCTTCACTATGATGCCCTCGATTGCTTTCTTAAGTTCGCTCATTAACAGGATGTCAAAGATAAACACTGAAGATCGCCGACCAGCAGAATTTTGGAGAATACATATGTGCTCATCATCGACGTTACCTACTTATCTATCACCTACGCTGATGTTGGATAAGCGCGGCTAACCTGTCGAGGATACTTGAAGAGCGAACTTACAGTCTCTCAGGAAATGCCATCATTTGCTCCACTGGTTACATTCTTTATGGATAATAAGTAACATGTTTCACTAAGTTTCTTAAATAAGGGTGATTCAATAAAATGATACAAATGTTGCCGAGTTTAAACAAATATTAAGCAGATGAAATCACTTATTTATCGTGAGATTTCTCTTTTACAAAAAAAAAAAAATCTGGTATAAAACACTCATACGACTTTCTCTTACCATATATTATGCGAAGTAGTACGTTGGAGAAATGCTTAACGGTTCCCCCAGAAGCTCCAAAAAAACAATTTTTCCGGGAGAATGATTGAGATAAAAGTGATCTGCAATTTGTGTGTGTAGATTGTATAAGAAGTTTAAGAAAATCTTTTTTGCCATTTTCGAGAAAATCGCGAAAACCTGAAGAAAAAAAGCATTTATTAAAGTCGCACTTCCGTTTGATGGATTTGGCCCGAAACTTCCGTGTCAGATGTGGTGGTAGTTCCTAAATGGAATTCTAGTTTGAGCTTCCTGCGATTTTTCGTTTTTGAGATACTTTTTGCCACACACTCACACACACAGACCATTCAGGAAAAACATGTTTACTTACTCAGGGTTTTCGAAATATGTATTTTTCGCTGAAAACTGATTTTTGCGATCGTAATACTAAGAGTAAGAGAAAGTAAAAAAAAAATGTAATCGATATTATATCCATTCCAAGTCCATCAGGATGCTAGTGCAGTAATATTATTGAAGAGAAAACAGTAATTTTAGATCAGCTAATATTTTCAGAGATGAAGATCCGCTTTTCGTTACGAACTTTTTACAATGACCAAATCAGTCTGGACATGTCCAACACTTTTCATTCTTGATACTAAAAAAGAATAGGAAAGATTAGTTAGTTGCAACACTACCACAACCACGCCATAACACTAATACATACTAAAACAGTTCGAATTTCTTTGTCTCATATTTGTATAAGTTTTCATTTCAGAACTCAATTTATAGTCTATTATTATATGTTGTTTGCATCTACTAACTTTGCTTTGTGTGTAAGTTTTTTTTTTCCATTTATTATTTTTTCAACTTACTATTTTATCTTTTTTTTTTTTTTAGATATTTGGGGCGTACTATTTTTAAATTTATAATTTTTTATGATATATCTGCTGTTATTTTCTAAAAATATTTAATCATATAATTTTTTTTTTTGTAATAATTTGTAGAAGATGAAGAGCTATTTGGACATTTTAAAAATCCAACAGATGAAGTGATTCATGTACAAAAAGAAGCCGGACTTGGTGGAAATATCTGCACCAAAGTTATATTCTTCCTACTGTTAGGTGCTCTCGGTGTAACTGTAGGACTCCTACTGGTTAAATATCATGGTTCAACTGATGGTTAGTGATATTGAAGTTTTGAAGATTTATATAAACTTGACAATAAAAAGAATGACTCATATTTGTTTTGTGTAAATATTCAATCCTTACTTAAACATAACTAAATGAGACGCGAAATTCGGAGGCGTTTATGAAAGCAATTTTATTACATGTCTGAGAAATTTAAAAAACAAAAACACTGACCGCTCTCAATCATTAGATGATACACTGGTTGTTTAAGATGAAATTTAAGTACCTAGAAGCAGGTTAATGTTTGTTTATATTATAAGGAGAACACAATGAAACAGTATTCTCTAGTCATTGCGAATCTTGGTCGATTACTACAAATCTCTTCGATTTAGACATCTATGGCTGGTCCTTAATCGCTGCAGATCATAGTGAATAAGAGGAGCGTTGTGCTCCGAGAACTTCGGCAATATATCGGATACTGCGCCTTACATTCGAGAAGGCTTCCCTTCGCAGTTACTTTTGGGCACATTTGACGAACATTATTTTGATAGATCAGGTAGATAATATAAAATTATTGCTGGTGAAAATTTTTACGGGCTATTTGGAAATAAATTTTGCTATTTTAGGAGAGGAATTTTTAAAGTAAAATCTAACATTTTTAATTACTTAATCTTTTATGGAGATCAATTGTGACAAAAATACTGAGAATATAAAAGATTTAAATTACAGTTTTTACAACTGTTCTGTATTAATTTTCAGTACGGACACCTTTCTTATTGAGTTCTAGAATAAACTTAGTAGACAAGAGTAATTGGTCTGTTGAGGGAGGACTCTTTAATTTACCACGCATGTTTAAATCGATGAAAACATCCAGTTTCTACCAATATTTATATCTTTAATAAAATTGCAGACAACATTTATATTTTGCAAAGGTATTTTTTATTGAATTTCAGAAAGAAAAAAAATTAAAACAGGAACAAATTGGTAACTTGTAATTCGGGGAAACGAGAATATTGCAGAAAATGAAAAATACAGGATATGTCATTTCGGCAACCGGTTTCGGTTCTTACTAAACTATCTTCAAAACCAACAGATGTTTACTGTAGTTAACAAAATGAAATTGATGAAATAACAAACCAAAATTAAAACTAGAATTACTACCAAATGATTAATTAGTCATCTATGTTATGAAGAAGTTTGGTGAGGACTGATCAAGAAAGAAACATTCAATTATACCAACGTTTCGACAGAGTTTCCTTTATTATCAAGGCTTTAATGTATAGATAGTCGACAAAATGTGGAGAAAGAATTTTTAAACATACACATTCGTACAGACAGAAATCACAGAAAATCCAGAGAAATCATTTTTGTAGATGATTTAAGCAAGTAACTTTTAATTTTCTTTTTTTATATTTCTGCGATGTAACAAATGTGTATGTTTAAAAATTTTTTCTCCACATCTCCACGATTATCTGTATATTAAAGCCTTGATAAAGACAGGAAACTCTGTCGAAACGTTGGCATAATTGATTGTTCCTTTCTTGACCGATCCTCACTTTATTTCTTCATATTATAATACATCAACGGTCAACACATACTTTTATAATAGTTACCAATCTAAATTACAACAGTTAATTGATTTAAAAATAAATACAAGTCATGTAAATGTCTATAAATGAAATATTTACCGGAGCTATGTTTTTGTTAACGTCTGCTTTAATAATTTTATTAAAATAAAGGGATGTGTTTTTTTAATTATTATTATTATTTTGAATATAAGGCGCATCAACATCTCTATGGTCATTGGCGCCGAACCTTCTCTGTGCACTGTCGGCCTCCGGACAGTGAGCTGTAGGGATTCCTAGGAATAAAAAAACCTAAGGCAGCACAGTTAGACTCAACCTCTGCGTGGGATTCCAGTGCTCTAACCACTGGGCTAATCCCTTCCCTTGTTTTAATGTTAATTTAATTATTAATATTTAGTATTAATCATGGCTGTAATTTCAGTTTTATTTTTATGTGATTTTATCAGTTTTATTTTGTTAATTGTATTAACATCTGCAGGTTTTAAACATAGTTTAGTTATGAACCGAAAGTTTGGTCAAAGTAAACAAATAAACTGTGGCTCAACATATCCTGTAGTTTTTCTTTTCTACTGATTATCTGCGCAGTCCATAACATCTGCCACCTACAAAAATCTAAATTCGAAGATATCGCGGTCAACAAAAATTCAGAAAACTGTTTTTTTTATCTTCCATAAGCCTGGATTGTAGGGTTCTTTTTTCTTCATTTACCCTCCAAGAACTTTACTATTAGAAAGAAAATACTTTTCCAGGAAGTTTGTCAGTAAAGTCTTCTAAATAAACTCTTGAAAAGTAAATTTCATTGGATGGGAAACTTAAAATAATAATGAGATTTTCAAAAAAATTGAATGAGATACGGTAAACGTGTGTTCTACTGAAAATTGGCATTGCTTAGATGTTTTTAGGTATCCTTAGGCATCGCTGGCAGTTTAAGAGTTAATTCCGCCATTGGAAAGTCTTCCAGTAAGCTAATATTTTATAACTCACTTTCGACTTTTAGAAATATCATTGAGTTAATTCATTTAAGCGGAAAGGCTAATCGAAATAATTCTCTGAAAAGAATAAATATTTATCGTTATCTTTGTGTACTTGTTAACGGCCCATATTTATTACCTGTGGTTCTTACGGTTTATTATTATTTTTTAAATATTTATAGAAAATTAAAAGAAATAAAATTTATGAATTTGGTTGTCATTTCTGGTTTTGTGATTTAAATTTGATATGGTTCTAAACCAGTTTTATTTGATATAACTTCTTCCTCTTCCTAGGAAGCTCTACTACAGCTCACTGGCCGTTGATGTACAGTGCTGTCTGTAACGAGTGAACACTTTCCGGAGGCCGGCAGTGCACTGAGAAGGCTCCCGGCGCCATTGACGATAAAAAAATGTTGACGCGCCTTAATTTGAAAAAAAATTTGTATTAATCTCAAAACTTCTCTTTTTACTTCATTAATCAGATTCTTATTTTTATCCTTGTTGCCTGTGTTGTCTTAATATTTGTGCAGACTGAATAGAAATGAAATAATTGATTAAACAAAGGAGTAAATAAAAACAAAAACTATTTTTGAATGTTGTAAATCAAACATCAGGTTATGTTTACTTTTGCACGCTTTACTTAAATTATTGTTTTCCACAGATGATGTTTACAATGATGCAGCTCCTTGGAATGTAGCCATTAAACAATGGATTGAATATTTGCCGGTTTTACCAGATTTCTTAAGAGGTAATTTTTTTTGTTAATATTATATTCGTTTTCTGCTGAAACAGGAGGAATTGCAATTGTGCCAAACTTCCAATTAAGTTTTCACTGGAATTGGGTTGGAATAAATATTTTGAAGGTTCCTTGAGTGACAAAAAGTTTGATCTAAGAAGTGCTCACCCCCCAGTTCTGTCCCCCCCCCCCGTATGTGTTTATTGAACAAACGAGATCATACATAATAATTAATAGGAAGTTCAAACTTCTTAATTCATTTAGATACGCGTCAGGAAGTTTCGGGCAAAATCGGTTGCCTGAATTATCGTTTTACAGTATGGTATTTCTTGCTATTTCACCCAAGTTTCTCGAAAATGACTCCAAGATTTTCTTAAATTGCTATCTCTCTAACGTTATTAATTTCATTTGAAATATTTTTTTAAAAGTATTTTCTGTGAAAGCTGTGTGTTCAAGGCTTCCCCTTCACCCGATTTTCCATGTAATTTAAAGTTTAATCACTAGAGAATAGGAGGATTAAATTAATTAGAGAGAGAGATAGTTTTGAATACTTTGAAGAAACTTTATCTTGAATATGGGTCGGCAATGCTGGATAACTTCTGGCGTTGGGGAATGCCTCTTTTATGGGTTCTGAACGGTTTCGGATTCCATAGTCTGAGTATCATGTAGAAATATCAGAATTAAATTTAATAAAGCAGTAAGAGAAAGTAAGAGATAATAGAATAATCGTAATTGGCAATAAATGGTCAAGGAATTGTAAGTTATAAAGATTGAATATATTTTTCCAAATTCTTTTATTGCTCTTGATCGGAGGTTGAAAAGTGTGAAGAACATGTAGAACATGAACATTTTGCACCTTTTCTAATTACACATATTCGCGTACTGTACTTGTATTTACACGTATTCATTCCTCGAACTAGGTAAAATTTAAGGAAACTGATTTCATTGGACTTCATTTTTGATTTATGATAACTTTTTTTTTTTATTAAAAAGGTGATACAGATGATCACCATCAGTCACATGAACCTCCAGACGTACATTCAGAAGACGAACATGAAGAGGAAGAAGAACATGAGGAGGAGGAGGTGGAGGAAGATGAAGAACACGATGATACTGGTGGTGAAGTAGAAGCTGGTGAAAGTTGGCTGGATATTGGACAACAGTGGCTCAGTGAATTAGAATTTGGTTTTAGTTTCGGTACCAGCTCGGTAGATAAGGAAGTTGAAGAAGGTGGTGAAGAAGAAGAGGAGAGTGGCGTTGATGCGGAAGAAGAAGGTGCAGAGCAATTTGAAGGTCCAGATGATGTTGAAGAAGATAAAAGTGGTGAAGAAGAAGAAGGGGATGATGATGATGAGGAGGATGAAGATAAAGTGGGTGGTGGAAAAAGTGAACAACTAGCAGAAGAGGAAGAGGAACAGGATGAAGAAGAGAAAAGTGAGGAACAAGATGTTGAAGGGAAAAGTGAAGAACTAGAGGACGATGATGATGATGAAGTAGAGAAAGATAAAGATGAAAGTGTAGAGCAAGAGGATGAAGGGGGTGACGAGGAAGAATCTGAGAACAAAGATGATGGCGAGGATGAGGAGGAAGAAAAAGAACAGAGCGAAGAGCAAGTTGATGACAATAAAGAAGAGGAAGAAGATTTAAGTTTGGAGGATTTAGGCAGAGAATTAGTTGATGAATATGAAGAGGAAGAAAATGAGAAAGAGCAAGCAGAAGAGGAAGAAGATGACAGCGTAGAAGATCTAAGAGAACTGGACGAAGAGGAAGATCAGCACGAAGAATTGCCAGAAGAGCAAGACGACGATGATGAAGCGGAAGCTAGTAAGCGTTGATTAAGGTTGCGTGGTGTGATTGTGCGTGCACCTTTACCCATTTTTTTTTTTTTTTTGCCTCCCTAATTATTTTTATATTTTCTCCCACGTAGCCTTTATAACAAGAGTTCCAATAATGCATGCACAATGGAATATTACATTCCTTTCCATTTCATTTTTTTTTGTTTATACCAAGATCCTTTTCTTCGAGACTGTGCAAACTAATTCAATAATTTCATTAAATTATAAACAGTTTTTGCAACCTGCTTTCATGTGCTAAAAAACTTTTTAATTTCTATATTAACAATATAGAAATAATAAAAATATAGTTCGTTTTATTTTTCTGTTTACAGCTATTTCTAGACGCAACGAACCCGCCCAAGATGGTGCATTACTTCATGAAGAAGAAGCAGTGGAAGAAGTAAGAGAATTGAATGAAGAAGCTCCAATTACTGCGACTGAAGAGGATGAACATCCAGCCGTTGATAGAAGTGAAGAAGAATTGTTTCCAGAAGCTATAGAAGCTCTAAAACTTGAAGCGGTATGTTTTATTTATTTATTTGAAGTAATTGCTCTATCAATATTCAACTTAATTAACTTTTTTGACTTAAAAGGAAACTTAAACTTTTATACTTGAAAACAAAAAAGCCCAGTAATTTCCGCCTGTCCATCTGCCTCCATTAAATAAATGATTGAGTACGTATCTGGGAGAAAACTCAAATTAGAAAATCTGACACTATCCCAATTCTTGATCCAATAGCAAGAATTAGAGGGTAAAAATTGAGTAACATCTTAAACAGTTGTTCAGACTCAACAAAGAAAATTTCCTTTCAGTCCTTCTTAATGCTAAATTGTTTTACATTTTAGAATGTAACTGAAGAACAAATGAAGAAATTTCCTAATAATGGAAATTCCAGTTTTAGGCAATAACCAGAGATACAAATTTTTCTCTGACACAAAAAAAAATTGACAGAATTAAAAATAATGTAAATAATTTATAGTAAAAATATTTTTAAAATACATATAGCCTCAGTGTAAAGTGTACTAATGAATTTAGGATAATCACTTATCCCCGACTCACATTAAATGGGGTTCCAGAGAAGCCTAACTTATAGCCAGAAAATTCTGTATTTGTTTTTGTTCACCAATGTATTTACCTCTTAAAAAGGGGACATAGACTAACTACTTAGCTAAACTACACCAACTGCACTAACACACCAATGACACTAAACACTGACACATCAATTCTAACATAATTCACATGCGGCTTTAGCGACACTTTTGATTTAGCGTACCCAACAGTAAATTTAAGCTCGACACTACATACACACACACATATAGGAGCTTTTTTATATGAATTTGACTAACTTGCCAATCCTTGTACACATTTTATATATATATACATTATTGTACACATTATATATATATATATATGACCAAAAGTATTTATGATTTCGAAACGAAACAAAATGCAGATTGTTCTCGTTAAGTGGAGGGGAGAATGCAGATTGTTCTCGTCAAATGGAGGGGGAATGCAGATTGTTCTCGTTAAGTTGAAGGGGAAACCTTGATAAATTTTCAGTGAATTCCTTTCAGCGGTTCAGCATTCATGCTGTTTCAAATAGACATCATTTGGAACATTATTTTATTAAAAAATGTTAAATATCTCTGTAATTTTTAACAGTCAGAACTTTTACGGGCTCAGGCGGAGGCCGTAGTGGAGAAAGCAAGTGAACAGATAGAAGAAGATGATGAACCTAATCAACCTGTAGACGAAAGTGAAACTGATGGAAGTAAGTGTTTTTCGCATTCATTTTTCCCATTTTCTTATAAAAATAAACAAATATCATACATCCATAAAATGCGTCGCCCATGTTTTTCATTATTATTTTTATATTTACGAAAATGAATCATGAGAAAAGGGAAATGCAAAAATACATTTTACAAAAAACAGGAACCTTATTGCTTATTAAAAAATAAATAAATAAATAATTTCAAATGGTTTGAATGTAAGGAAACAAGAAGAAACAAAATTTATTGCATTTTATTGAATATAATTTTTTCAGTGGCTTTAAAATTTGGAGTGGGTGTAGCACTGGTTGTGGTGGCCCATTTGGTGCTGGTAAAGAAATGGAACAGTTGGGGTTTGTAAATTATATTGAATTTTGTAAACTAGCCAACAAACAAAAAATATATATATATAGATTTTGTCTTATTGATAATCGGTCTGTTGAAGTAATCAGAAGCTATGTTGAGAATGTCCCGGATAAAAAAAAAAATACCAAATAATAAATGTACTAATACAAGAAATACTCATTATTTTTCAAAATACAGATCAGTTCTTAAGTAGTCACTACAAAAAGGACTTGTAATATTTATAGTCGTTCATGGGCTCATTAACAGTTATGTTTATGGCAATATGGTGCAAAACACTCACAACACTTTGATTACTGCAATTATTAATTACAATTCTAAAATTAACAAATTTCCTACTAACTTGGAATTTGTACTAATGTTTAGTTAATCTCATAAAAATGTGATTGATACTGAGGGGAACCACACATTACGAATGTTGTCGTTTTAGGGCATACCCAGATGGTACATTGTAATCCACATGGCAATGCCTCCATTAAACCCCAGACATACAGTTATGCCATTTATTGGTAAACCTAACATTGCCCTTCCCGCTGAATCCGTCTAAAATGTTTCAAATTAAAATGATTATGTCTACATATGTTAACATTTCAAGTTTAAAGAAAATTATTAAAGCCGATATCCAGATGATTCCGAAAAATTTAGTAAACTCTTCTGTAAATCACCTTTTCCGTTAACCAAGTTTCGTCATATGTGGATTTCTAGCAATGCATTTAATGATCCTATGTAGGTGTTAGATAGCGTACACTGCAATAAAGAGGCACTTTAGAGAAGTCTCCACAAAACTCTCCAGATTTCTATTTAATCGCGTGAAAAAAATTAAATAAAATTAATACTCCTTTAAGTATCTAGTTTGCATTCAAAATTTAAAGAAAAAAGGTTGGAGTCCTAGCGAATTCGATTTATGTAAGTTCGCTGGTACAGTTCAGTTTGGAGTTTATATATAATCTCTGGGATTTTATTCGCCCTGACATGCTCATTTTGGTTGCAACTGACCAGTTTCGGATTCTCATCTTTCGTCGGAGTAAGGCTATCATGTGTAAAGACTCATATTTATTTGAAACAGTTTTCTGTTTTTCTGGAAAATTGTTTTTAAGTGATATTAATGTCCATTTCAATATATTGTACGGTTCCACTTCTCCTTGTTTTATCTAGCTTAACTAGATATTAGTATAAAACCCAACTTTAATGAAAATTTCTCAATGAGAAGTATGAGTGATACAATAAGACAAAATTGTGTGAGGGTTTCACATCAATTTTCACTCCTATTAAGGCGAAGTAGTGCGATTGTGTGAAAATTTGAAATTGAGTTTTCATCAGAAATACACGTTCTGAGGACCCCTGAGAACGAAAAAATGTATGTGGGCCCAAATATCTCACAAACGAAAAATTTCAGGAAGTCCAAACTTGGTATTTCGTTTAGGTACAACACCATATGTGACGAAGGTTCCCATCAACCGAAAATGTGACTTACTGAAAGTTTTTTCAGTTTTTCGTGATTTTTTCGAAAACGGGTCCAACGATTTTCGTTTAATTTCGAATACTATCTACACATGAACATCAACCACTTTTATGAAATATTTCAGGGAAAATTGATTTTTTGGGTGTTCTGGTAACAGTAACATTAAACTTCCCTCTAAAAGATCACTTCAACACAATCTATGGTTCTACCACTTATATAATATTAATATAGATAAGAAGCAATGCAAGAATTCTAAATTTCAAGAAAATAGGTCAACCGATTTTAGGTTATTGAGTTTATGGGAATTTTCTCGAAAACGTTAATCGCACAAATATGAATCACTTTTGAAACATTTTTCAAAAAAATTGATTTCCGTTAGTTATGCGGAATTTGTGGCCTTAAATTTCAAATGTTATATGCAATCGATTCAATGTTATTGGCGCGCTATCCTGGATTACAATATAGTCACTTCTTTATCTGCCAAGGTTGGTAGGCAGCTTGTTGCTCCCCATCACTATATTTATGTCGGGACAACTTAAATCATCATTATTATCATCATCATAAATTATCATTTTATTTACAAATGTTATATTAACTGAAGTAAGAGAAAGTCGTGAGAGTGTTTCACACGAGATTTCTTTGAATGCAATAATGACATCTACTCTAGAAAGATTTTCTATAGATATTCTAGAAAAACTTTTAGTATGAACAAATTTAATAAGTATTTCTTGTCCAAAATTTGGCGTTTTAATTTGTTATTTAGACCTTCAGCCTTTTTTACACTCATATAAATCACTTACAAATCGTGCTTATTATAATTTCGTAAATTAATGTTGTAACTAACACTAGTTTTTGTTTTCTTTGTTCAGTTTCTTTGTTTTTTGTAATTTTGTTTTTGCATTTCCCTTGCGCCCATTTTATTTTTCTTGTTCTTGCTTGTTTTTGTTGGTTTTCCGTATTTCATATTAGTTTGCGGATAAACAAATTGGTTTGTTTACTAACGAGTGAAAAAAAACCTTGTCCCCATTTCTTCCTTAAATAAAAAGCTATTAACAGATTTTGTTTTTTTTTTCAAGTTTGCTTGGAGTTATTTTACTAGCTGTTTATATGATATATGACTTATTTTTGTAATTTAAAACCAAGCTAATTTCAGACATTAGTTTTGTTAGCAGGAATAAAAACATAAGTTTTACTTTCTTTCAGGAATATTTTTCATGCAAGTATAACGTCATAACCAAATATAGACTTTATTAGATGGTTAGATAACCAAGTTAAATGTTAGGATGGGGGGGGGGAAGCACATATTTTAATTTTAATATTTTTCAAATGTGAATTGGTAAATTTAGCAGTAAAACGTGAGCCCTGAGCTGGGCACCTCCAGTTGGAAGTCCAAGCTCATAACCACTACACCAAATACGCCCTCATTCTTTCAGAAATGTTTGTCTTCATAAAAAGAATTATATTGATTAACAGATCTGTTAGGATTGAGACGGAGCATATATGGATCGAGTCGGCATATTATTATTATTATTATTATTATTATTATTATTATTATTATTATTATTATTATTTCTGTCCTGCTAATCCAAAGCCCTTCTGGGCCGATGTAGCTACCCAAAAGAAAAATAACAGCAAGCCGGATCACGAACAAAATTCCCAGAACCGGTGCATAATCCACACCTAAGATACTCAACAGTCTGAGCAAATCAGACAGTAACTCTAAGGAGTAATAGCCTGAGCTCTTCCAATTTTGCCTACTAATTTTTCCGTTCCATGTACTTCAAAGCTTAATGCTTCCAGTCCTTTGTAATTCACTCTTATTAACAAAAAAGGACCTTATATTGCTGATTTGCTAAATTCACGTATGTGAAGGGAACTAAGTTCCTTCATTGCTCTTGGTGATCAGCCCTTTCAGCTGTTTGTATACACTATTTTAAAAATTTTCATATGAAAACCAAGAAATTATAAGATTTTTCTTTGGGAGGAAATATATAACTGCTAGAATCCATTACAATATATGTTTATTTTGATATGTAGTTGAAGCTAACGAACCAGTTACCGAAATAAAATCAAAAGAAGAGGCGGAAGTAACGAGTAGAGAAGTGCCAAGTTTTGAAGCTGTACGAGTTCCTGCTTATACTACTGCTCCGCCAACGCCTCCTGCTTCAGTGTATGAAGAAGTTGAACAGAAAATTTACACTGCACCAACTTCTGCGCCTGCTGCTGATCCAACACCACAGACTCAAGCAGTTAAATCAGGTGAATAGTTTAAATATTTTTACTTCCTCTTACTCCTAGTATGGGAAATATTTACTTTCTCTTTTATTGTTTTAATCTTGATCTTAAAGATAATCTTACTATTTGGTAAAGTTTCGCTATCTATATAACATTTAAAAGCATTTTGATTGTTACTTAAAATGGATCCGAGATAAAGAAAGTTAATCTGATGGAATTTGAGAGAAAACAATAAAGCTATTTAAATAATCGAGATATCAGTTACAACTTGATTGTGATACTTCCTATTAGTAATTTCTTAGTTGCCTCAAATTGTGTTTTCTAGAACATGTATAATATTTCCACATAAGAACTTACTATTTTCAATAGAACCTGCAGAAGTATCTGAGGAAGAGGAAGAGGAGGTGGTTGAAGTAGAAGGTGGGGATGATGATATAGACGAAGATATAGGACTCAGCCCAAAGAGGTATCAAGAATTATTAGAAAAATATGGACAGCCCACACCAGAGAGTAGCGACATTGAACAGTCAGATGATGAACCACCCGGAGTTAGAGAGTATTCTGATGGTGGAGAAGCGGAAAGTGTTGGAGAAGAGGAGAGTGCTAATGAGCTTGAAGAAAGTGAGCCAGAGGAAATTGAAGAGGAAGAAGAAACTTATATAAGTAAGTTTTAAATTGTCGTATGTAGTCTCATTGTTATATTGAACATAATTTTTTTTACTTACCGGATTCTATTTTTTTTATGTTTATACATTTAGTTATTTATCTCCTTTTTACTTTCTCTTACTCCTAGAAAGAGGAAGTATTGTAATCGTGTCAAATTTTCGATATCGAGTTTTCACCGGAAATATCCGTTTTGAGGTCCCCTGAGTCCAAAAAGTTGTTTTTAGCAAGTGGTCTGTGTGTGTTGTGTGTGTTTGTATATGTGTGTATGTGAACAGCATAGTATGTGAACCAAAAACGAAAAATCGTAGAAAGTTCAAACTTGATATTCCGTTTATACCTAGGGATCCGACAGTGGGTCATTTGTCAAAATTCCTCAACCGGATCCGACGATTTTTTTTAAACTGGTATATCAACTACCATACAAAAATCTAAAACTTTTATTAAAAACATTTCTCTGGGAAAATTCCTTTAAGGGCCCTTTTAGGGGAGGGGGGTTATGTTTTTCTCTGAAGTGCTATCATAGTTGATTATACAATTCTATCATCCAAACAGAATTAATAAGAAATAAATAGATTGCCAAAATTCCGAGTTCCCAGAAAATTAGTAAACCGGAAGTGCGCTTTTACTGAACAGTTTTTTCACTTTTCGACGAATTTCATTAAATTAGGTACACAAACTATAAAATTTGTCAATTATAATTTTGAGAACTGGAGTAAGAGAAAGTTGTGTGAGTGTTTCACACCA
>JAAEAF010012226.1:0-41584 GCA_011037195.1 Triatoma infestans | reverse complement strand
ATGTTACTCGCTACCTAAAACTAGGATGGAAGATTCTTATGGGTCCCTACAAGAACACAGTTTTACAATAGTTTACGACGAGGCAACAACCCTTCTGCTACCTTTCCTCGATATATTTGTAAAGTCCCTTGCTGTGTGCGTTTCTCACATTATACAGTGTTCAGCATTTATTTCTCAAAAAACCCATTATCACTCTCTCCCTCTCCCTCCTTCTCACATCCATTATATTAATCGAAGATCTTTGTTTATCAAGACATCCTTAAGATTAATGAACACTCCGAACACCGGTCGATGACGAGCGTATGTGTGACGAACGATTATTATAAAATTAAAGCATAACTGCCAAAACAAAAAGCTCATGATATTTAGCACATTGTAGGCCCACACACAAATTCAAGGTTTTTCTAAATGTTAAGCCAGTATTTTTACAGTATAAATTAGCTAATTTATTTAAAATAAAAAAAAATAAGTTTACTTAAAGTTAGATTAAGCTTTGCTTTCCGAGCAGTTAGAAAGTCGGCTGTGTCTGCAGTAGTAGTAGTAGGAGTAGAAGACCAACAATGTACTCCTCCATCGTTCCAATGAAGCAAACTCCCCCTAGTGTTTGATATGTAAATCAATTTTAACATTTGATTATTGATGCCAATCAAATGGATATACCCCTGTATATATTTGATGTTGATGTAGTATGATATTACAGGGAGAGCTGATCCTGGATTATTTGACCATTAAATATGATAACTATAGTTAGAGGCATTTTAAATGGTTTAATCAAAAATTGATAACACGGGTCATTATCACAACTAATATTAAATAAATGATATCTTTCAGTAGTGATTTATAGCGTTATTTTAAATGAATTTATTGATTTCCATTATATCAATATTTTGCAACATTTATGGAGGTGT
This sequence comes from Triatoma infestans, assembly GCA_011037195.1. NCBI lineage: Eukaryota > Metazoa > Arthropoda > Insecta > Hemiptera > Reduviidae > Triatoma > Triatoma infestans. The sequence continues at coordinate 40,676 of JAAEAF010012226.1, read as the reverse complement.
AAATTTTATTGCTCGTGATTAACCATATTATGTATAATCATGTAGCATATTTTTCTGGACATTATAATGGTTGTGAGGGGAGAACAAGGGTTATATTTTATAAGATAAGGGTAATTAGAGAGAATGGATTTTTAGAGAAATAAAGTAGAAGGTATGCTGAACACTCTATAATGAAAAGATCACACAAACTGCAAGGACTTTACAATAAAATAGAAGTTAGGTAGCGAGAGAAATATATATAAAGAGACAGACTGGCTGATTGATGAGAAGGTAAGTAATAGGTTGCTGACTAGTTGTAAACTGGTCGTAAACTCTCCTGAACTGTACTGCTATCACTCTATTTAAATGAATCGAACTGTCCATTTCTAGTTTAGTGGGAAGTAATTGACTTTTGATTCATTTAATGTGTGCTTCTCCACTCTTCGGATCCTATGAATCTTGAATGATTCAGATCCCATTACACACAGACAGTAAATAGTAGAAAAAAAATTGTATATGAAACACTCACATGGCTTATGCAATTGTTTAGAAAATACCATTTTTTTTTAACTTCAAAATTCCATCATTTGTTCTAACCTGAATATGGTGATGTTGGGGGGGAGATAGGTACCAACCTAACAAGCCAGGCAATAGGTAGAGAAGTGATAAAATTTGAAATTTAATGCCACAAATTATCTATCTAATAAAGTTTTTTTTTTTTTTTAACTGTTTCAAATAAAAGTGATAGGTTTATATCTGTGTAGTGGCATTCCACGTTAACAGGAAAACCGTTATAATCATTTCCGCCAAAAATTCCGAAATTCTCAAAAATTTATTTTGTAAAAACTGCGCTTCCGGTATTTTCGATTTTCCACAAATTTGGAATTATAGCAAAACTTGTAGTGTATATTAATAATATATAAGTGGCAAAGTCATACATTGTAATGGATTGTTAGTTTAGAGAAAAAACCAAATCCGCTACTCATCCTCAAAACCCTCGCAAAAAAATTCATTTTCCTGGGAAAAATGTTTTAAATAATAGTCAAAGGTATTTATGTGTAATAGGATCCAAAGAGAGGTATCCATAGCTAGAGAGTGAGAGAGACAAAAATGACATGACCACTCTCTCGGACTGGATTGAGAGAAACTGCTTAAATACAGCGACAGGAAATATACGAGTTTTATATATATATAGCAGAGTTCACTCGGCAATCACAATGTGTCATCTACCTTACTCTTGACCTCTAATAGGATCCAAAGAGAGGGGATCCATAGCAGTGAGAGAGAGAGAGAGAGAGAGAGAGAGAGAGACAAAAATGACAGGACCACTCTCTAGGACTAGATTGGGAGAAACTGCTTAAATACAGCGACGGGAGATATACGAGTTATATATATATATATAGCAGAGTTCACTCGGCAGTCACAACGTTTCATCTACCTTACTCTTTACCTCTAATAGGATCCAAAGAGAGGGGATCCATTCCATAGAGAGAGAAACAAAAATGACAGGACCATTCTCTCGGACTAGAGTGGGAGAAACTGCTTAAATACAGCGACGGGAGATGTACGAGTTATATATATATAGCAGAGTTCACTCGGCAATCACAATGTGTCATCTACCTTACTCTTGACCTCTAATAGGATCCAAAGAGAGGGGATCCATAGCAGTGAGAGAGAGAGAGAGACAAAAATGACAGGACCACTCTCTCGGACTAGATTGGGAAAAACTGCGTAAATACAGCGACAGGAAATATACGAGTTTTATATATATATATAAATATAGCAGAGTTCACTCGGCAATCACAATGTGTCATCTACCTTACTCTTGACCTCTAATAGGATCCAAAGAGAGGGGATCCATAGCAGTGAGAGAGAGAGAGAGACAAAAATGACAGGACCACTCTCTCGGACTAGATTGGGAAAAACTGCGTAAATACAGCGACAGGAAATATACGAGTTTTATATATATATATAGCAGAGTTCACTCGGCAGTCACAACGTTTCATCTACCTTACTCTTGACCTCTAATAGGATCCAAAAAGAGGGGATCCATAGCAGTGAGAGAGAGAGAGAGAGACAAAAATGACAGGACCACACTCTCGGACTGGATTGGGAGAACCTGCTTAAATACAGCGACAGGAGATATACGAGTTTTATATATATATATAGCAGAGTTCACTCGGCAATCGTAATGTGTCATCTACCTTACTCTTGACCTCTAATAGGATACAAAGAGAGGGGATCCATAGCAGTGAGAGAGAGAGAGAGAGAGAGACAAAAATGACAGGACCACTCTCTCGGACTAGATTGGGAGAAACTGCTTAAATACAGCGACGGGAGATATACGTTTTATATATATATATATATAGCAGAGTTCACTCGGCAGTTACAACGTTTCATCTACCTTACTCTTTACCTCTAATAGGATCCAAAGTGAGGGGATCCATTCCATAGAGAGAGAAACAAAAATGACAGGTCCATTCTCTCGGACTAGAGTGGGAGAAACTGCTTAAATACAGCGACGGGAGATGTATGAGTTATATATATATAGCAGAGTTTACTCGGCAATCACAACGTGTCATCTACCTTATTCTTGACCTCTAATAGGATCCAAAGAGAGGGGATCCATAGCAGTGAGAGAGAGAGAGACAAAAATGACAGGACCACTCTCTCGGACTAGATTGGGAAAAACTGCGTAAATACAGCGACAGGAAATATACGAGTTTTATATATATATATAGCAGAGTTCACTCGGCAGTCACAACGTTTCATCTACCTTACTCTTTACCTCTAATAGGATCCAAAGAGAGGGGATCCATTCCATAGAGAGAGAAACAAAAATGGCAGGACCATTCTCTCGGACTAGAGTGGGAGAAACTGCTTAAATACAGCGACGGGAGATGTACGAGTTTATATATATATATAGCAGAGTTTACTCGGCAGTCACAACGTGTCATCTAACTTTTATCTCTCTACCATTCTCTGTTACTTTATTGTAAAGTCCAAGCAGTCAGTGTCACTTTTTACATTATACAATGTTCAACCATATCTAGTTTATTAATCTAAACTAAAACCATTTTCTCACCTTCATCATACCCATTATATTTGCATGTAGATAGTATACGAAGTTTTAAAGAAAATCATATGAGCCATTTTCTAGAAAATTGCGAAAAACTAAAGAAAGAACAACATTGAACAAAGTCGCCCTTTCCGGTTGATGGATTTTGCCCAAAACTTCCGTTAAATATTTTGCCAGTAAAATAAACAAAAGCCGTTTATATTAATTACAAGTTTTTGAAATCTTATTATTAAAATTCCTGCCAGTTTAGAAATTTTCCTCAGCAGATCTAAGGTTGAAGAACAGTGTTGTAGAGAGTTCAGGAATATCATCATTTAGCGTCATTTTTTATCATTTTCATCATAATTTCTGAAAAAAAAAAAACCTAAAGTATAGAAATCTATTTAACTAGAGTGTGAAAAAAATCAGTAAACTATATTATTGGATAAATAACCAATTTCTGGAATGTTTAACTGGTGGTGGGGAGGGGGGTATTGCAATAAAGTTATGTTGACATTGAGTCTAGGAAATTGTGTGTCGGTTATAGAACCCAGTTATAGTGGAGGACACCATCAGGCTAGCACATGATGTTTCTCGTTTGTGAATAGTGTTTATATAGACCCACCTTATAACCTCGTTTCTATCTAGTTTCCAGCTATTAACTGGCTGATTGCATGCTCTTCTCTTCCTATGTTATAAGTTTGTACAGTATATATTATACCCTTAGAACAGTCTTCCATTGCTAGTGTAGCTCTTTTAACTAAATCGATGGCCAAATATCTCTATATTGTTTAATTAGATTATTACTTACTCTTATTGCTTGCTGATAAGAGGGAGTATTGCGAGCGTGTTAAATTTTCTATACATCTAATTTTCACCGGATATACATGTTTTGAGGTCCCCTGAATCCGAAAAAGTAGTTTTTACAAATTGGTCTGTGTTTGTATAACTTAAAAAAAATAGAAAATCGTAGAAAGTTCAAAATTGATTAACTAGTTTTAAGTGCTAGTAGCATGGTTTTGATCAAAAATTTGTCAACCGGAAATAACATTTTACTAAATAGATTTTGCAGTTTTTGGCAATTTTTGAATTTTGCCATTAAATGATTCAAATAATTTTCTTTAAACACAAATAAGGGGCTACCATTTTTATTTGAAACATTTGCCCTATATAAGAATAAATTTGAGGTAGGCGTGGTATTAATTTAGCTCTAAAGTATTATTTCAGTTTATTATATCATTCTATAGGGTTAGTGCAAAAATAATGCAGGTTTTTATATGCCAAAAAAAAAAAATTATTATAATTTGTATAAAACTAAAGTTTATTTATTCAAAATATGTTCCATCATTATGAACACATAGTTGCCAACGTGTCAGAAGCATTTTTATTCCAGTTTCTAAAAAATCTTTATTTAAACTCTCAATAAACTCGCGGAAGGCATTTTCGGTTTCACTTCGGTCCCTAAAATTTTTTCATCTTAAGAAGTTGTCCAAATGTCTAAATAAGTGGAAGTCCGTCGCCGAGAGATCGGGGGAGTATGGAGGGTGCGGAAGTGTTTCATATTTCAATTCCAGAAGTTTCCTGAGAGTTGGCATTGCGATATGTGGCCTGGCGTTATCGTGAAGAAGAATTGGTCCTTTCCGATTCACCAATGCGGGACAAAGATTTTGCAATTTCCTATGCATTTTGTCAATTTCTTGACAATATGTTTCAGCCGTGATTGTTTCGCCAGTATTTAGGAAGCTGTAATGAATAACACCTGCAGTAGACCACCACACTGTCACCATTACTTTTTTCGGGTGCAGGCTTGGTTTCGCGAAATGTTTTGGTGCTTCATCCTTGTCCAGCCACTGGCCTGACCGTCTCCTGTTGTCGTATTGGATCCATTTTTTCATCACATGTCACGATTCGATTAAGAAATGGTTCATTTTGGTAGCGCAACAGAAGAGAATTGCAAATTTCAAAACGCCGATGTTTTTGGCTCTGGGTCAATTCGTGAGGTACCCACGTGTCGAGCGTTTTAACTTTACCAATTTGTTCGAGATGGCGAACGACTGTTGAGTGGCCAACACTAACTTCTCTCGCAAAGTCCCGAGTGGTTTTGCGAGGGTTATCTCCCACCAATGCCCTAAGATGGTCGTGATCAACAACAGAGGGCCTACCGCGACCTTCCTTGTCTTCGAGATCAAAATCTCCAACACGAAATTTTTGGAACCATCGCTGCACTGTACATTCACTGATGCTTCCTTCACCCCAAACAACATTTATGTTACGCGCAGTTTGAGCCGCACTTCGACCAAGTTTGAACTCGTAAAAATAAATTTGACGAAAATCTTGTTTTGACATGGTGAATATCGGAGGTCTTAACTCATACAAAATGGAACACATACTAAACTGATATTTGAGGAAAAACAACATTAATAAACATTGTTTATAATCCATTACCTAGACTGGAGGATTATCTTTGTTTACTTGGCAAGCAGAAGTATACAAAAGATGAAAGTTCAAAAACCTGCATTATGTTTGCACCAACCCAATATCATTCTACATAATATTAATTACAATTAAATGTAATGTCAGAATTCTGGTTTTAAAGAAATTGGTTCATGGCAAGTGTGACTACTGAATATTTTTTTACTTTCTCTTACTACTAGTAAGAAGGCAGTATGGTAATCTTGTCAAATTTTCGATATCCGAGTTTTTGAGGTCCTGTGAGTCCAAAAAAGGTGGTTTTTAGAAAATGGCGTGTGTGTGTGTTTGAACAGCATAGCTAAAAAACGAAAAACCCTTAGGAAGTACTAACCTGATATTCCGTTTAAGTATCACCATGGGATCTAATTAATATTAATTAGAATTTAAATATGTTGTTGAAAGTCCCTAGTTGGAAAAAAACGGATGACCGAAATGCGTTTACTACACTATACCACCTTACTAATTGATTTTTTTTTTTTTCTTCACTATTTCGCGATTTTCTCAAAAATGGCTGCCGACGATTTTCTTGAAACTTCTTATATAAACTACACATACAAAGATTTATAACTTTTATTTAAAAACTTTTCGCTAGGAAAATTCATTTAAGGGCATTTTTGATGGAGAGGTGGGGTTAGGTTTTTTCATCTAAAGTGCCATCATCGTTGATTATACAATTCTATCATCATCCAAACAAAATTAATTAGAAATAAATAAATAGATGGCCAAAATTCCGAGTTTCAAGAAAAATTAGTAAAACCGGAAGTGCGCTTTTACTGAACAGTTTTTTTTTTTCAGTTTTCGACGAATTTCATTAAATTTGGTATACGCAAACTATAAAATTTTTTCAATTATAATTTTGAGAACTAGATGTGAGTATAAGTATGAGAAAGTTGTGTGAGTCCGCAGTCTCCAAAATGCTCATCGGGGGTCCGGGACAAGGCCATTAGTGAAACGTTGCTGAGTTTTTTGACGGAGCACTCTCAGGCATCTGGTTGGATCGTCTTACTGGACATTGTGGTTTAAGGAGACATCTCTACATAATGGGGCTCATGCCGGATCCATTTTGTAGACTCTGTGAGGCAGAGGAGGAAACACCCATCCATCTTATGACTGATTGCTTGGGTTGTGAGGAAATTAGGTTCAGAACCTTTGGTCGGAATAGGATGTCTGTGGAAGAGCTTAGGCTATTTCCGCTTATGGTTATTGTCCGATTTATTCGGACTGCGGTGAATCTTACATTGATTAGATCCGGGTCTGGATTTTTGTTATAGACCCGGCTTGTTGTTGTTTTTCTTGGGATACCTATATGGGCCCAGTGAGGCTTTGGTAGCGTAGGGTTTCCCTCTCCACAGACAAATAATAATAATAAGTTGTGTGAGTGTTTCACACCAGATATGTGAACCCAATAATTGGAATTTTTTTTAGCGCTTGATTAATATCTCTATCACAAGAACATCTGTGTGTGTAATAATAAAGACGTAGGATTTTTATGTATAATCTCATTGTATTCCTAGTATTCTGCGTATGTGAACTTTAAATAGATACCACCATTCATCCAATAAGTTCCGTTTAGTATACGGAGTGAATTTGAATATTATATTAAAAGAATCAAACTAAACCATCTCTTAGTTTGGCTGTATTAATATATATTTTATTTAAAGATAAAAGACATGTTACACTTGATACGATTCCCCTATTTGAATTTATTTTGTTTATTTTTAAGAAAAATCTATTTAAATGTTTTCTCCAGACATTGAAATGAAATTACTATTAATCTTGTTAGTCTGAGTAGAAAATAACTTTTTTGGAATTATTCCCAACTTCGTATTTGTTACCCACCCCCTTTCTTTCTCTTTAGTAACAGTGAATGGATATACGATTTTAATTTTTTTTTAACTGTAATGTGACAATAAAGTGGGATTCATTAACTATTGAAAATTTCTCTTACTGCGAAAGAGTAAGTATTACAAAAAAAAAAAATCTGGTGTGAAACACTCACACAACTTTCTCTTATTCTCCATTTCTCAAAATTATAATTGACAAATTTTATAGTTTGTGTACCAAATTTAATGAAATTCGTCGAAAACTGAAAAAAAAACTGTTCAGTAAAAGCGCACTTCCGGTTTACTAATTTTTACTTGAAACTCGGAATTTCATTCATCTATTTATTTCTAACATTATGTTTGGATGATAGAATGGTCTAATGACTAGATACCAACTTGGGTATAATGAACTAGGAACCCCGCACCTCCCCTAAAAGTCTCTTAAAAAGAATTTCCCAGAGAAATGTTTTAGATAAAGTGTAGATCTTTGCTGTTTTATTTTATACGAATTTCCAAAAAAATCGTCACAGCCATTATTTGAGAAAATTGCGGAAAAAGTGAATAAATCATTTAGTAAAGTGGTAAAATAAACGCACTTCCGGTTATCCGATTTTTTTCAAACTCGGAATTTCAACAACATATTTAATTCTAATTAACATTATTTTGATGGCAGAATTATCTAATAAACTGAAATAGCACTTTAGATGGAAACCTAACCCAACCCCTCCCCCAAAAGTGCCCTTCAATGTATTTTCCTGGAGAAATGTTTCAAATAAAAGTTGTAGCTCTTTGTATGTGTGGTTGATGTTTAAAGTTTAAAGAAAATCGTCGGAGCCATTTTTGAGAAAATCGCAAAAAAGTAAAAAATCCAACTAGTAAAGTGTTACTTCCGGTTGAGGAATTTTTACAGATAACGTACAGTCAGATCCCATGGTGACCTCTAAACGGAATATCAAATTTCAACTTTCTACGATTTTTCGTCTTTGAGCTATGCTGTTCACATACATACATACATACACACACACACACACACACACAGACCATTTGGTAAAAACCACTTTTTTTGGACTCAGGGGACCTCAAAACGGATATTTCCGGAGAAAACTCGATATCGAAAATTTGACACGATTACAATACTTCCTCTTACTAGGAGTAAGAGAAAGTAATAAGGGTATTTTCAAGTTTAGCGGGAAATTTCAACTTAAATTTTCGATGTTGAGCTTTCACTGGAAATAGACGTTTTAATGGTCTCCTGAGTCCAAAAAAAAAATGTTTTATAGATTGGTCCTGTGTGTGTGTGTGTGTGTGTGAGAGAGAGGGTGAGCATCATCAATCAAAATAAATACTCGGAGAAAGTTCAAACTTGATATTTCGTTTTAAGTTCTGCCGGGAGACTTGACAATAAGGTTTTGGTCGAAATTGTTGAACCAGAAAGTACCACTTTACTCAATAAAATTTTATTTTTTTTGACTTTCTTGCGATTCGTTGGAAAATAGCTCCAACGATTTTTCTTTAACCTTTGTCCACTGACAGCATATATAAAAAGCTGTAACTATTATTTAAAATACTCATCCAGAAAAATTCACTTTAGGAGGTTTTTTTTATGGATGGTGTGAGGGGTTATACTTTCCTATTAGTATTATTTTAGTTTATCATCTATATAATATTAATTCGAATAAAAATTATATTTCCGAAAATTCCGAGTTTATAAAAATCGAATTACCGGAAGTGCGCCTTTACTGCTGAACAGCTTCTTTTTTTTTTAAGTTTTCTGCCATATTTTTCCACGAAGGCACTAAGAGGTTTCAGAAAAATGTGTATATTAACAATATAGGTTTGAGAAGGAGAGAAGTTGGGTTAAATAGATAAATAAACCAGAAGTAGTAAAGCTGAATACTGTATAATAGAAAAGTAGCACAAACCGCCTGGACTTTACAGTAAAATATATAGAATGGTAGTAAGAGGTAAAGAGAAAGGCTGATGACGCGTTGTGATTGCTGTATGAACTGTGCTGCAAGACTGTCGATAGACTCCCTCCTATGGCTGACACAGCTGTGTATTTAAACAGTTTCTCCCACTCTAGTCTGGCCTAAACTAGTGATGAAGACTCTCTCTCTCACTCTCTCTCTCTCTCTCTCTCTCTCTCTCTCTCTCTCTGCTTTGGATCCATCCCTCTCTTCGGATCCTATAACGATATCAAATTGTTGTATTTGTTAGCCGTCAGGTTTTTTTTTAAATGATATATGCAATTGTCGACTTATCGGCCACGTAGTTTTTAGTGTAAAAAAATTCGACGTTCTGGCAAACATTGTTTGCTCAGAGGTTCTCTTAAAATATGAGGGGATAAATATTATGGCAACATTTGGTAACTAGAGGCCTATCACTTTTGTTTGAAATTTAAAAAAAAAAAAAAAAAATTCATTAAATGATTAAAATTATAACTTTTAAAACAAAATTATCAGAGAGAGAAACACTTTATTCGTAAAGAATTGTCAGTGGCGCTGCTCGACAATGTCAAGTTGCTAACACACAGCTTACCAATCAATCGAACTGACATAAACAAAGAAAGAGGAAAACAATACATTATTACACAGATTAAATCATTAAACAGATAATTTTGTCTTGTTATTGTTTTCCATTTTTTGACAACAGACGTGTGTGCGCGTCATAAGACATTAGTCTAACTGTAGATGTGGTGGTTAATGATGGCTAGAGGGTCTATATTTAATAATCTCCTCCGTTAGCCTTGGCAATATATTTGGGTCCCAGAATTCCACAGTTTTCTTTGGAATAGTCCCCAGAGCACTGAACCATAGACCACGCACTTTATAGTCCCGTTCCCCAAACATATCTCTATTACTTCTCGGAGAGATATGTAATACATTTTTTGCCATAAATGGCACGCTTTTCTGTGTCGACCTTATCCCCCTGCTGTGGATTGTTATTTTCATAACGCACCGTCGGATCAATGATGTACGCTAGTCTGCTGTCCCTTTTAAAGGCCACTATATCTGCATATCGCGCAGGTAGTGATTCCTCAAAGCAGGTATAATCACGAGCCCTAAGAGACTCTGCGATCGCGTGCTTGACCCTGTGATGCCGCTTAGTCACGAGGAGCATATTGTGTAGACGATTTCCGAGCACATGTGCCGGAGTTTCGTTCTTTCTCTACCGCATTTGCGGCAGAGGGGTTCAATATCTCCTGCTGAACTCGTGGCAACTCCGGGAACGCCCTTGAGTGGAGCATAATTTAAAAGAGGCTATGTAAGTTGCTATAAGAGACATACTGTGAGTGTTTAGCAATTTTTTTTTTTTAACTGGAATCCAAAAACTTTCCAAATCCAATGCATGAATAGTTTTATAAAATTTAATTCAATGACGTTTCGAAATGTTAGTAGTTTATCATCAGAATTTTCTAAATGCCAAAAATTATGTCATAATGAGTTCATATTTAAAATTCTCTTTACATGGAAATAGGTTGATGAAATTTAATCAGATCATAGATTAATTCAATTATTTATATATGTTTTTAATTAATTCATTCAATTATATAAGGAGACCTACTTTGAAGATAATTTTGTGTATAATTTAGTTACAACGTCAGCGTTATCGTTAAGAAACTAAAATTCAATATGAAATTATATTAAATTGTGTCGATCTTATCTTTAAATAATTTAAATAATTAATAATTATTATTAATTGAAATATACACATAATAAATTATGTACAATAATGTATACCACATTTCATTAAACATGGGCACCAGTTTACAGGATAAGGGAACTTTAAATCATTACATTATTCAGGCTCTGAACTCGGGAGTTGTAATACTGGAATATTTAATTAGTTTTTTTTGGGAATTTGATTGGAAACTCATGTTCTTTATTTAATCACCCATGGTATGGGCCTGTGATAAGGAAGTCGTATAGCCTGAGTAGTGGGCATTTGAGAATCATTAGAATTGAGAAGGTAAGTAATAGGGTAGGTTAGTGTAATTCTGCGTCTGCTTTCCTTTCATTTTGTTGGACACATATGTCGCTCATCTTGTCATGTCAGTCTAGCTTCACAGCATATGACGAAACGGCATATTAATTTTAGTCCAAACGCTTACCTGTCTCTAATACTTACGTACATTGTGTTTTGGAGAGATTGTATACATTGGATTTTGGATTTTTTTTGTATAGTTGGCGAAACAGATAACTAACACCCATTCATCCTAATATCCCAGGTTGTTTTTAATGTAGTACTGCTTTCTTGTTGTAGTTATTTACCCTCGCAAAGCTTAGGGAAGGTTTGAAAACATTTATTGCAACACAATTGATTTGAGTTGTCTAGCAAAAGTTAGGCTTCCTCTCCAGGGGGAATCTTAAATAGGCCTTACCCTTTCTTCTTCGCCTGTAGTCTTTGGAGTTCCAACAAAATAGTATCTGTTTTTGAAGAAAACGTGACCATTGTAAAACAAATTTTTGAGTGTAAACTACCAAATTTTATTTCTTTTATTATCTACTTCTAAGAGGATTTCATACGAATTGATCTCTGAAATCGGAAATATATGTTTTGAACAACTTCCCAATTACGAAACCGTTGTTTTCAGAGAATTATGTCTCTCTCTCTCTCTCTCTCTCTCTCTTTCTGTGGTTGTGTGTGTTTTTTTTTAAAAATATATATTTGTCAGCATGCTCCACTACTAAAGTATTACATGCAATTATATACAGATCATTAACTGTTTAGGACTTAATTGTTTAATATAAAAAAGTAACTTAGTTGATAGATACATTTGTACAATTATTATGAATATCTCAATATCATCAAAGATATAAATATATTTGTATACAATTATTCTACTCATTTGTATAAAGTATATGACGAAAATTATAAATAAGAGTAAATTGAAATGCTAAGAATTCTAGTAAAAGGGGACAAAATTCAGCAGTTTTCATTGTGTGTGTGTGCGAGAGAGAGAGAGAGAGAGAGAGAATGTATAATTCACACTTCAAAAATCGCAGGAAGTTCAAATTAATATTCTATTGCAGTAACACTAGGCTAGTGCTTGCGCATGCGCCTTTGTTCTATTATTATTACTTTATTTTCATTATTATTTCTTTTCTTTTCATAATAAATGATTAAAGATGGAAACCAGATCTGCTTTTTATTTAGTTATTACAAAAATGTAATGTTTCATCTTTTATAAAATTATCCTGCTATAAAGGAAAATAATCTACTTTTATAAAAACCGATGTATTTTATTATTAATGATCCTTTTTCCCCTAATTATTCAAAAAGCAATTTATCAAAGAGTGGTTTGGTTGTTAATTCATGAAAAATTTAATAATCATAATTTTTAAATAAAGTTTTTTTAATGTTTTTTTTTTTTTTAGTTATTAATGAATTAATTAACGTGTTTTTAAAAATAGTATATTTAGTCAATGAGAAAATTGAATGAAGTAATCAAATACTTTTCTTCTTTTTTTTTTTTTATTTTATTCAATGTAAAGCGCAATGTTATTGTTTGATTGAAAGGATTAAATTTGCTTTTCACAATAGGATTCCTTTTATAAAGTAGGTAATAAAATTAATAAACCAGCTAAATTTATCTTTATTTACTTCTATTTTTACTTAATATGACAAATTTTATGCAAACAAGAATTTATGACAAAAGTTTTATAAAAATTGCCCCTATATCGGATAAAAATTATATTTTATTACTTTCTCTTATTAGTCGACGTGAGAAATGAGAATTTCGAAATTGAGTATTCACTGGAAATGTTTGTTTGAATTCTACTGAATACGAAAAGTCGGTATTGTGTGAGAGTGAGATAACAAAAAAATCTCAAAAACAAAATACCGTAGGAATCTCAAACTTGGTATATTACTTTTACGTACCAAAATCTGACTCTAAAGAATCGCCCATCCAATCAGTCAAAAATCCATCAGCCCTACGTGTAACATAAGTAAATATTCTTTTTTTAGTTTTTCACGATAGATTGATTCCATTTAGGTTAGGATATTCCTCTTTTAATTGTTGGAATATTGACACCAAACGGTTAGCGAATTGGCCTCATAGAGGCTAGATTTAATATTCTATAGCAACCGCATGAAGGCGCCACCACTGAGCCACCAAGCGCACGTCAACTACGCATTACACCCCTCATTTGACAGCCAATCTCTCATCTAGAAGCTGTCTCTAACTGTAGGAGAAATTGAACCAATCCGATCCAACTGAGGGGTTAAACAATTCAGTTTCACCCTTAAAAGCTTCACCAAGCTCACCACCGTTGGAACAGGCATGAATTCATATCAGTCTTCATTCAACAAGGTCGGGCCAGTGACCATTCTAGGCCTTTAAGTAGGAGACTTGTTCTCTCTACATAATGGTACCACGGGATCGTGTGAGTCAGCCCGGCAGAGCTTGCTCTGTGCTCACGAGCTGAGGAATGGCCACGTGGGGGTCGTTGTTAGCAGGGAAGATATAGATTTTTCCAAACATTTTTTTTTTTTTTGAGTGAGCGGGAGTTGGTTGGTTTGCCCTCGAGGAATAATTCCAACCTTCTCCCAATCTCTCACAAGAACATGTCCGTCACCGGACAGGTGCCGTAAAGGCTCGTAAGGAGAGATGATTTTAATGGTATGGGGGGGGGGATTTAAATTTAAACTATTACAAAAGCTATGCCCGTGAGTTGTGGCACGTGAATTTATGAGACAGTGGGCATTGTCAGGTATACAAATATAATATCCCACCACCTTTATAATTTTAATGCAAGGTCTAAATAAAAGTTTAAAGTAAACATTGCAAGTTTAAAGCAAATTTGTGTTATTAGATTTATAATAATTCCAGTAAGTGAAAGTCGTGTCTTTTTTTATCTGAAACTATTTCTCGAAAGATTTATTTCAGGGTAGTTCTTAGAGGTGTTGAAAGTTAGGCTTCCCTCCATAATTCTACTGCAGTACAATGTACGGTTCTATGCACTTCGTACGAGTTTATGGTAACTATACGAATTTTTAGTTTGTGAAACGTTAACAGAGAAAGTTTCCGAACGTTAACATAATTTGACCATGAAAAGTGTTAGAATTTCTTGTAAGATAAAGTCTTTAATATATTTAACATTTACACTTTTATTTCTGTTAATAATCTCTTCAGGATTATTATTATGATTCCATTATAAAGTAAATTTATTATTTATTAAAATTATTTATTGAATAAAAATCAAAGAGACTGCAGGTAAAAATATACTTAGAGGTTAATTTATTTGTAAGCCGGCTGTCCGAAAGAAAGAAATAAATAAATACTAGTACACAAGTGGGCGAGGTGCATGCAGTATTGAAGAAAGGCAGGTCACGTAGCACACCATCCCTCGCTCCCTGGAGGAGACCTTCTACTACTACCACTACTCACACAGTTTCCTGTTTCCGTATTACACAGAGCATTCCTCTGTGCATAACAAAATTGATATCTATGTTAAAACATTACTTTAAATATCATATTCCTCCTTCCCACCCCCCACACCCCCAAAAAAAAGGAAAGTTGCTCTTATCAGTATGAAGAACCAAATGGGATGTAGAAGTGTATAATAGCTAAGACAGTATTATTCGGGTACGTATGTAGGCAAAATAAACCCACCAGCTACGCAGTTTTCACCCCTTGGAGAGTGAGTATGGCTGTTGGTTGGTGCCTTGCTATGGTCGTCCTGGTAACACCCTTCATGCTATAAAACCCTATAGGGTCTTTGCACATTGAATACTTTTTGGTTTTGTCTGTGCTTTTAGTGTAGTATTGGTCCACAATCGTAGAAATGTTTGTTGTTTTTTTTTGGCATCTTTAAATCTTTCTATTCCCAACTTCGTCAAGATTATTTTTTTACTTTAAATTTAAGCCTAACTCAATCCCCCCTCGCTCCCCGAAATATTACTAATATCAGTGCAATATAAACTGCAACTTCAAAAGAAATGTTGTTTATGTGGATGAGTCCACAATGCTGGATAACATCTGGTATTTTATCCGTCATATCATACATACTTCTTTTATTCCTGACCGGTTTAAGATTTTCATCTGTCATCACAGTAAATTTATCAAGTTCGTGCAGAGAGTTCACTTCAACGCAGTGTTTCTGTTACACTTAACACTTGTTGGTTTGTTGATTGTATGTATGTGCGGGAGGTTATAAGGTTATATTACTATGTGTGTGTATTTAATGACAAAATAGAATTATTATAAATTATGATTAGACATTAGAAAGTAGTGCGTAATAAATAACATAATATGAAGAATCTAACTAAATTTTAATCATGTTGTTAAGTATGCTCAGTATTTTATCAAGTCATTTTTATTGGGGGGGGAAGGGGGGATAGAAGAGTATGCTAATATGAATAGATGATAGAAGAGTAGAGAATAGATGATAGAAGAGTAGGGCGAACGCCCGAAACCGTTCGATGACCACAAAATGAAGCAGGCTACCATGGAAAATGCTCTGATTCTTACATATCAATTTGCCCTACATATTTACCTACCTCTGACGATGGATGAAAAACCGAAACCGGTCAGGAATAAAAGAAATATGAATGCTAAGACGGATAAAATATCAGATGCTAAAAGAAATTGATGCAATTCTTTACGAGAAAAACCACAAACTTCTTAGAAATCTATTCTGTAAGGACAAACTTTTCAGTTAACCGATTTTATCAAATTTGAAATTCTTGGCAATGCTATTACATAGATAGTAAGTAGAACCCAGCCATTTATACTGAATCGGCACATTAAAAGATTTGCTTAGTTAAAATGTTCAGCATTAATAAAAAATGATAGGCATTTATGAGATCATTTATCAGACTGGAAAACTTATGCTTCTTCAGTCTTATTAGAGAAAATCAGAACAAGTGATCGGGAGGAGTCTGTGAGTCGTCGTGCTCTGAAGTCTAATCGTTTTCTTCTTTATAAAGAGCTGTTGGATATTAATAAAAATCTATCTACATATAATGTTGGCCTAAATGGAGAAGTTAATCTTAAAGATTTGAGTATATTGTTCAAAATAAGGGGTGAATTATTCAATCTAAATTGTGTCCCATGGTTTAATAAAGACCCGGATAAAGAGAGGTGCCACTTGTGTAATCTAAATGAACGAGAGGATATGTTCCACATTTCTTATGTCAATGTTCTGCACTGGCTCATATTCGTCAATTACACTTTGGAATAGGTTCACTTTCATCACAGTTTGTGATTTCTTACCTCTCCAGTATAACTGATTGCCTTGTTTTTTGTAAAATTTATTCAACAAGCTCTAGATTATAGAAATAATGCCAATCATTAATACCTACAATTTCATAATTAATAATTATAATAAAACAAAATAGTAATTTTCTTTGTTATAATGTAATTTTTGCTTTTCTTTTTATGCATTTATTAATAACCAAACTCTGGCAGAAGGAGGCTTCATGCCATGCTATATGTAATACTAATTTACTTTTTTCTTGTTGTAATATTTTCTTTTAAATAAAGTGTATTTTTTTTTTTGCATCGACAACCAAGGTCATTAGCGCCCCTCGAACTGTTCTCTTCTCGAGCCGATTCTGCCCTAACTGGGGTGGCACATGCCCCACTGTTTCCCGTAAGGCATCCGACGCATTATCTTGGCGAGCAAGATATGTTGGAGCCCCAGGATGTCGGACATGGTTCCACACATCTCCACTTAGATCATCGATCTAGTCGACGAGGGGGAGTGCGGATACCTGAGTAGTGCCATCCTTTACAAGCCTTATAAAATAAATAAATCTTTTATCTGTCAAAACATATTCCATGTCATTAGTCTATCTCTGATTAATCTATCAAGTAAATATATTTATGAGACATGATGTTATGTATACTATATAATATCTGTATCACATATAATCCATAAATTAAAAATTTAATAAGGTAAACAAATTTGGTACTTAATGGTCTCAATCATCATTTTGCAAGTGGCTATTTGCATCCTAGAGGAAGTACTTTTATAAATATTCCTTCTCTATAAATTTCCTAAATCTAATAAGGGTGTAGTACTTTTATAATTATTCCTACACCCTTTGAGATAATCTAGATCTAATGTTATTTACACTATTTACACCTCATTCATACCATCATTCACTCGATTAAAACGTTCACGCTAATAAATACAACTTCGCTAATAAATACAAACTCGCTAATAAATACAAACTCGCTAATAAATACATTCATTCCTTTAATTATATACATTCCATTCACACAGGGGAGAGTACTCGATATTCCTCTCCCCTTTACTAAAATAATCTAAACCTAAACCTAAATTCTATAGTAAAAATCAATTCTCTTTAAAAAAGCAAATAGCCTTGTTATATAGGGAGACCCTAATTCTAATACTGCACGCAAATCATGTGGCAGGCCCGCTTGTTCTCTATATTGTCGAAGAGCCTGGCACCCTTCCAATATATGTGATACGGTCAGTCTTTCTCTACACTATTATTATTATTATTATTATTATTATGTATGTAGATAGTAAACAAAATTTGAAGAAAATTGTTTAAGCCGTTTTTGGGGAAAAATCGTGAAAATCTATTAAAATATCATTCTGAAAAGTCGCTTTTCCCATTGATGGTGGATCTACCCGAAAACTTTTCTTCGTTCAGATGTATAGTGACATCTATATAAATAAAATATCTAGTTTAAACTTCCTGTCTGTGGTTTTTTCATTATTGAGATATTTTATGCACACTGATACACCCCCACAGAAGATAAACACAAATTCAAGTGACTTTTTTTTAAGAGATAAACTTAACGATATACTGCTCTATTTGGATTCCGCAATGGAAGTAAAATGGAAACTCTATTGGAAAAAACGTTTTAAATAAAACTTAACAAATATTATTCGAAGATTGAAGAAAATATTGGAGCTAATTTCGAGAAGTAAGTCCCAACTTCCGGTAGATGGACTTTTGACAGTTAACCTTCGTGTCACATACAGAGTTGGTAGTACTGTAATGGAATATTAACTTTGAGCTGCCTGCTGTTTTTTATATTTTCAAATATTTTATACACACACACACACACACAAAGAGGTCAAAAACATTTGTTTCGATCTCAGTGAAAGTCAAAACTTTTTGCATTTCCTGTGCAAACTCAATTTCGACGCTAGAGCAATAGTTTCCTCTTAAAAACTGTAAAAAAAAATAATCAAAATGAGACTTTATAAAGGACGCTGTAAGTTTTTCACGTTCTTTTTTACGAAATGACGACTATTGATTTCAATGAGATGTTTGTACGGCAATGGCCAGAGGAGTTTTTAAAGAAAAAAAATTTTTTTTTTGCTCTACGTTTCGGGCACCATTGGTGGCCTTCTTCAGGAGCTCTGTAAACAATTATTGGGGAAAATACATTATTGTACAATTATAGTAGTTATGAAAAGTTCATAGATTTAAAAAAAAAAAAAAAGAAAGAAAAATTTAAATTAAAGAAATATTAACAGAAGAAATTATAAAACAGAAGTGACAGTAAATTAAATAAAATGATACTAAACAATAAGATAAAATAAGATAGATAAAAATACCTTTAGGATAAGAGAGGAGTGAATGTTGGGAACGTTGAAGTGAAGAGAGTATTTTTTTTTTAAATTTAAAAAACTGTTAAAGGGTGGGAAGGATAAGAAAAATGTTTATAGTGAGGCGCGGCAATTTCAAATTTGGAAGAACAAATTTACTGACGATTACATTTTCTTAGGGTTAGAAAAATATTGTTCTAAATTGAAGTTATAATTTCTTTATCTTTTTTATAAAATTTATAGAATTCGGATGTAGTTGAGTGAGAATTTGTAAGGATTCGGATAGAAGACGTTTTGAATGGTTGGGGTAAGTGGTTAAAGTGGAAATCGATGGTATGATTGAAAGTCAGAACATGTTTTGGAAAGAGCAGTGCTGTCAATTTTTTTGTTAATAATGTTATTGTTCGTCGTTTGTCTGAGTCTTTTTTGTAAAAACTGTTTGGATTCAGCAAGCGTTGCAGTTGGGTGTGTAATACAATTGAAGTTTATATACCGTATGTGTTTTGTTAGATTTTTCAATAGGGTCTTTAATTTTTGGGAAGATTTTATTTAGTTTGTTGGTGGGAGAGAAGCCTGTTCGGACATTGGGGTTAAAGTTTTTGAGGATGTTATTGATTCTGCTGGAAATAGGACTAATGAAGGTGAGCGAGTGGTAAATGGGAGGTTCAGTATTCGTGTTAGTTGGAATGTTTTGAGGGTTCTGCGTTGGAGGTTTGTTTGTATATTTTTGGATCGTTTTGAGAATTAGATGAATAGGATAGTCATTTTTTATACCAGTATTTCTTTTATTTTTTACTTTCTCTAACGCCTAGTAAGAGGAAGTATTGTAATCGTGTCAAATTTTCGATATCGAGTTTTCACCGGAAATACCGTTTTGAGGTCCCCTGAGTCCAAAAAAGTGGTTTTTAGCGAATGGTCTGTGTGTGTGTGTGTGTGTGTGTGTCTGTGTGTGTGTATGTATGTGAATAGCATAGCTCAAAAACGAAAAATCGTAGAAAGTTCAAACTTGATATTACGTTTAGGTATCACCATGGGATCTGACGGTGCGTTATGTGTCAATATTCCTCAACCCGAAGTACCACTTTACTAGTTGTTTTTTTTACGTTTTTGCAATTTCTCAAAAATCGCTCCGACGATTTTCTTTAAACTTTTAACATCAACCACACATACAAAGAGCTACAACTTTTATTAGAAACATTTCTACGGGAAAATGCATTGTAGGGCACTTTTGGGGGAGGGGTGGGGTTAGGTTTCTATCTAATAAAGTGCTATTTCAGTTTATTAGACAATTCTGCCATCTAAAAAATGTTAATTAGAATTAAATATGTTGTTGAAATTCCGAGTTTGAAAAAATCGGATAACCGGAAGTGCGTTTACTTTACCACTTTACTAAATGATTTATTCACTTTTTCGCATTTTCTCAAAAATGGCTCCGACGATTTTTTTGAAACTTCGTATATAAACTAAACATGCAAAGATCTACAACTTTTATTTAAACATTTCTTTGGGAACAATTTCTTTTAGAGAGCACTTTTAGGGGTTAGATTTTCTCTAAAGTGCTATCATAGTTGATTATACAATTATATCATCCAGAGACAATTAATTAAAAAAAAAATAGATGGCGAAAATTCCGAGTTGTAAGGAAATTAGTAAACCAGAACGTCCGCTTTTATTGAACAGTTTTTTCAGTTTTCGACGAATTTCATTAAATTTGGTATACAAACAATAAAATTTGTCAGTTATAATTTTGAGAACTGGAGTAAGAGAAAGTTGTGTGATTATTTCATATCAGATTTTTTTTTTATATTGTCCTGGTGGAATGATGGGTCCTATAAATAGATTGCACGGTTATATAGGTTTTTTATGGTGTTTATTTTTTGGTGTAAAGGATGGTCTGAAAGGAAGTGTAGTAGTCTTCCAGAATAAGTGGGTTTAGTGTACCAGTTATGTGTGAATGTGTTGTCATACTTGCGAATGATGAGTGTGTTAAGAAAGGCTATTTTGGTGTCATTTTCGGTTTCTAAAGTGAATTGTATGCAAGGGTGATAAGTGTTGAAGATTTGAAGGATAATGGAAGTGTGGTCTGGATTAATCGTGAGAAACAACTATTGATTCCATTTAAGCCTGGCAAAAATTAATGTTATTAATGGATATCCTTTTAACCCATACCATTTTATCTTAAAACATAGATGGATGATTCAGGCATTAATCATTAACCTATTTGAATATCCGTATGTTAAGTATTGATCATTAAAGGCCAGGTATCTAAATTTTTTATTTTAAATACAACAATAATTATTTGTCCCAATTTTTTTGACCTAAAAAATATAAAAACTGGGTTCTTCAATTTTTGTTTTGTAATAACGTAGAAAGTAGCTGTAGTTTGATGTGTGTTCAGGGGAAAGAGGCAGAAGAGAGAGAGAGAGAGAGAGAGAGAGTGTGAGTGAGAATATTTTATCTGGGTTCCCGTTATAAGCGGCACAAAAAATAAATCTCTTACAAATACTAGCCAGTTACTAAGAGTATTATGTGCTTAATATTTAAGTATCATCTTAATATGTGGAATAATTTTAAAATATATTAAGTACAATGATTTTGATAAAGTAAAATAACTTCATTTCAATATCAGTTTTCGTTTATGAAAGTTCAACATTACTTCATAGTAATCAGTGCCTTAGTTCTCGGGTGTATTCTAAAAATTCTAAAAGTTGAAAAGTTCTTGGCCTCGTTAAACAGTTATGTGTCAAAGATATAAAAATCTATTTTTTCTTTTTTTTTCTCTTACTTCTGTATTGAGGAAGTATTTGAGATCGTATCATTTTTTTTTTGTCGAGCTTTCACCGGAAAATATACGTTTTCAGGATACTCTTGAGTCCACAAAAATAGTTTTTAGTATCTGTATGTGCGTGTGTTGGGGGGTGTATATGTGAACAGTATAACTCAATTGATATTCCAATTGAGTATCACCTTAGTTATCTGTCAAAATTCCTCAATTGGAAGTACCATTTTATAACCTGTCTGGGAGGTTATAACTAGGAAAAGTCCGAAGGCCTGTATCATCAGTCTGAATAAAAATATGGTCCTTATTCTTACGGGTTTCCTCATCATGGGGCATTGCAGACTCAGGGGAAACATGAGGAAGTTGAGCCTATAAGATGATAGTACATGCAGATTCTGTGAGGAGATGGAGGAAACGCCAATATATCTCCTCACGGACTGCGAGGCTATTATTCAAGGGAGAATCAGTAGCCTGGGCTGTTTTACCAGGTGAAGTAGGGGGAAATAGCGTCCCTAGAACTCTCCAAGATTCTAAGATTCCTTAAGGAGCTTATCTTGAAAGGAGTGCTATAGATGAGCAAGTCTCACCAATGGCACCAGAGGGGGGGGGAGATAAATAGATAGTCGCAATGCGCAACTCTCAAAAAAAAAAAAATCTGGTATGAAACACTCACACAACTTTCTCTTCCTCCAGTTCTCACAAAATGATATGACAAAATTTTATAGTTTGTGTACTAAATTTAATGAAATTCGTCGAAAACTGAAAAAAACTGTTCAGTAAAAGCGCACTTCGGGTTTACTAATTTTCTTGAAACTCGGAATTTCAGCCATCTATTTATTTTTAACTAATTATGTTTGGATGATAGAATTGTTTAATGAACTAGGATAGCACTTTGATGAAAATCTAACTCTACCTCTCCCCTAAAAGTGCTCTTAAAAGAAATTTCCGAGAGAAATGTTTTAGATAAAAATTGTAGATCTTTGAATGTTTAGTTTATATGCGAAGTTTCAAAAAAAATCGTCGGAGCCATTTTTTAGAAAATTGCGAAAAAGTGAATAACTCATTTAGTAAAGTAGCAAAGTAAACGCACTTCCGGTTATCCGATTTTTTTCAAACTCGGAATTTCAACAACATATTTAATTCTAATTAACGTTATTTAGATGGCAGAATTGTCTAATAAACTGAAATAGCACTTTAGATGAAAACGTAACCCCACCCCTCCCCAAAAGTGCCCTTCAATGTATTTTCCCGGAGAAATGTTTCTAATAAAAGTTGTAGCTCTTTGTATGTGTGGTTGATGTTTAAAGTTTAAAGAAAATCGTCGGAGCGATTTTTGAGAAAATCGCAAAAAAGTAAAAAATCCAACTAGTAAAGTGGTACTTCCGGTTGAGGAATTTTTACAGATAATGTAGTGTCAGATCCCACGGTGATACTTAAACGGAATAACAAGTTTCAACTTTCTACGTTTTACGTTTGTTTGAGCTATACTGTTCACGTATACGTCCTACATACATCATGACACGACACACACACAACACACACACACACACAGACCATTTGCTAAAAACCACTTTTTTGGACTCAGGGGACCTCAAAACAGATATTTCCGGTGAAAACTCGATATCGAAAATTTGACACGATTACAATACTTCCTCTTACTAGGAATAAGAGAAAGTAAAAGTCGGATTCAATTGATGTATATGACAAATACCTACCTAAAACAGCAAAATGAGTAGAATTGGTAAAATTATTTTTTCCGGACGAAGTGTTAAAAATAAAAGTGATAGGTCCATATCTATTGGGTTAGCATTCCAAGTTTAAAAAAAAAAATAAGTCGATTTCGAGAAAAAATTTCATACAAAAACAAATCAAAAACCTGTACTGTAAAGTTGAAACCACTGGTTAGCCGGTTTTTTCAAATTTGGAATCCTAACAATGCTTCTAATGTAACTTAATATTATCATTTTTGTAAAAGTATCCTAGGGAAAATGTTTCGAAGAAAAGTGATGGATATTTATGTATGTAAATAATATGCGAAGTTTAGGACAAAAAAAAAAGCGCGAAAAACTGGAAAAAAAAAACTCCTCAGTGAATCCCATTTCCGGTTTGTTGCTTTTCACCAAAACTGGAGGTGATGAATGTGTATCGAGGAATATCAATTTTTGAGCTTCTTCAAAGATTTTTACTTTTCACTTTCTGCTACTACTAGTAAGAGGAAGTATTGTTGTAATCGTGTTAAATTTTTCTATATCGTGTTTTCACCGGGAAATATCCGTTTTTAGGTCCCCTGAGTCCAAAAAATGTGATTTTTAACAAATGGTCTGTTGATGTGCATATGTTAATGTGTAACAGCATAGTTTAAACTTAATATTCCGTTTGGGTATGTAGTGGAAAACCATACATCTACTCCCCCACCAAAAACATACATCTACTTCCCCACCGCTCATACGCCTTCATCCCCGCTACTACAGCTAGCACCCCCTAAATACTTCAATAAGGAAGGGGGCAAGAAGAAATCTAACTGGCTCAACAAGAAACTAGGAGGGACTACGAATGAAGGTGGGTCAAAGAAAATTCGTATAAAAGACAACGCTACATCATATCAATCATGAAGTAAATCAGTAATAATCATTAGTGATACACATACGAGCTACCACTCTGTCTGTCTCTCTCTTTCGCTCTATCAACTAGTCATTCGGCAGTTTAAGTAAATATTATTAATTATATTATTGTGAAATTTACCAGTGTCTTCATCAATAACCATCCCTTCACAGGTATCACCATGGGATCTGACAGTGCGTTATCTGTCAAAATTCCTCAACCGGAAATACTACTTTACTAAATTTTTTTTTTTTACTTTTTTTGTGATTTTCTAAAAAATGGCTTCAACAATTTTCTTGAAACTTGGTATATCAAACATTCCTTTTATATCCAACATTCCTTCAGAAAAATTCATTTAAGGGCCCTTTAGGAGGAGGGATAGGGTTAGGTTGTCCTCTAAGGTGCTATTTCAGTTTATTTACATAATTCAATCATCTAAATAATAATAATAACAATTAGAATGAGTATGTTTTTTTTTTTTAAATTCCGAGTTTCAAGAAAATTAGTAAACCGGAAGTGCGTTTTTATTGAATAGTTTTTTGTTTTCTTTAATTTTTATGATTTTTCTCCATAAAAACATGGATGAATTTCATTAAATATGATATACGAACTATGCAGTTTGTCAATTACAATAATTTTGAAAAACTGCTTGTAAGAGAAAGTTGTGTGAGTGTTTCACACCAGATTTTTTTTGGAAAATATTTTGTTCACACACAGACACTAAAAACAATTTTTTTTTTTCATACTCTCATGGGACTCAAAACTTGTATTTCCCGGTATGAAACTACAATTTGGAAAATTTGATAAGTTCGTAAAGAATAAGAGGAAATTTCTATAGCCTTCTAAAAATGTCTGTTTTAAGGTTAATAATGTTCCTTTACGTATTGTATAATATTTATTAACCATAACTAAATAAGTTTGGAAAAGAATCTTGTTTGAAGAATATTTGTCAACAGAAATTGAGAAATATCATGAGAGAAAGTTGTTTCAGTATTTGACAGTAATAGATTCTTTTATTTTTCATATAATTCACTCAGTTGTAACAAATTGATAAATAAGAAATGAAACTTCGCGACTTGTGTTTATTTTTATTTAGGTCATACAGCGATTGAAAAAGCGACAATAATATTGAACACAAAAAGCCTTGATGTTTCAAATAAGTGTGATTCGTTTATAATTGTATTAATATACCCTATATTATATGTATATAGTTACGGAATCAGAGATTATACTGAAGGGGTACTTTAGAGGAAAGATCAACTTTGCAGCTCTACCAGAACCCACAAAAATCAATTTGACATTTATAAGAATATGAGGTTTGAAGAAAATCGTTTGACCAATTTCGATAAAAATCGCGAAGAAAAAAAAAAAACAATGAACTCTTCAGTGAAGTCATCTTCCGGCTGTTTGGATTTTCACTAAAAAAAAAATTGTCAGAGCGTTGGGGGGGGGGATTTAAAAGGGAATATCAAGTTTGGAGCTTCCTGCGATTTTTCGTTTTTGATGATATTTTGTTCATAATCACAGACAATTCGCTAAAAATATTTGTTTTCATATTCTGGCGAAATTGAAAACATATAGGTAGTTTCAGTGAAAATTACAATTTCGACAATTTGACACGATAGCAAATATATTCAAATCCTCTGTAAGATATACTAACAAAATGGCTTCAACAATTTTTTTCCATATACGAGTATATATTGTTCCTAGGATATTGAATTTTTAGAAATCTCCATTCGATTGCCCTAATAAATGTCTTCCCCTCTTAAGATCATGGAGTCACTCTAAGATAGTGTATTCTTCTTATATTATATTATTTTTTTAATATTTATAATGAACTGATAATACCAAGTAGCTCGGGGCGGTTGTTGGTGTAGTGGTTATGAGCATGGACTTATAAGTGGGAAGTCCTCAGTGCCGCATATAACTGCTAAATTTTATAATGGTTTCAAAAAAATGTTATTAGTAAAGTAGATGCTTCTGCCCCCTTCTGTGACACCTAATTTGGTAGTTGGACGTTAAGCCCGCCTAAAAAAATAGGCATAACATGCCCGCAAGGGGTATCTGTTGCATGCAGTTTCTTAGGGAATAGCGTCCCCACGGGACACAGCTCACAGCTCAGTACTCCACGCACTTCGTCAGAACAGTACACAATACACTTAAACTATATACACTTTACACTTTACAGACAAGGACAAACACAGTACAGAAACTAGGGACTCCGAGTTAATTGGCGAAAGCCAAGGGAGAAAGAAGGGATTAGTTCAGTGGTAGCGCGCTAGAATAACAACGCGGAGGTCCCGGGTTCGAATCCAGCATGCTGCCCTTAGATTTTTCTCTTCCTTGGAGCCTCTACAACTCACTGCCCCCGGTGATGGGCAGTGTTGTCTGTAGCTATAGTACACTGCTTGAAGGCTGGCTGTACATTAGAGAAGGCTCCAGGGGCACAATAGATCTTTCAGGTCGCAGTGCAATAATCCCCTACAACAATCTACTTTACTACCAAGTGGCTCAATCATCTGATGAAGCTATTATTTAAAAAAAATATATAAATAAATATCGTTCATTCCTTTCTCTTCTTCTTTTTTATTTTTATTGTCTTTGGGATGAGACCAAACCCTATGCTATCCGAAGGCCCATATAGCTACCCCGAAGATTGGAGTCTTCTCAGTGCACTGCCGGCCTTATAGACAACACTGCCCATTTCCGGACAATGAGCTATATGAGGCTCCTATGAAGAAAAAAATCTAAGGGCAACAGTGCTGGACTCGAACCCTGGATCTCCGCGTTGCTATCCAGCGCGCTGACAACTTTATTTCTTATCCCTTTATTTCTTATTTTACTTCCTTATTTTTAGGATTGAACACACATTCGACCTGCTATATAAAAAAACCCTTATCATAACAGTTATATATTTTCGATACTTTATTATAAGTTTTTTTTTAATTGGAACCAACCCAAATAAAATTTGGATTGGTTCCAACCATATTATTAACAGGGGGGGGCTCCACTCATTATTGTATTTTAAGATGTTTATTTCTTTTATTCACTTTTCAATAACACAATATTATTTTATCATTACAGCTAATTTACAGCAGTTAAGTTTATTTCTATATTTTATTACTTCCGCCGCAGTTACTTATATTTATTGATATTTTATTTTATTTTTTAAATTAAGCTATTTAATAAAATAACGGTATACCTGCTGTTTATTTTGTATGATTATGCCAAATCGCAAATTTTTATTTGTTTCATACCGTTTTAAGGTCATTAACGATAAAATCTAAATGTGATTGGGTTTTATCTGTGATTTTTTTTTCTGTCATAACACGCTTCATTTTGTTAGATCTGAACGGTTTCGTGTTCTCATTCATCGGCCAGAGTGTAGATTTTTAAATTTGTGTGTAGAGAGAAAGGTAATATTAAAGAAATTGAAGTCATTTGTTTACTCGAACTTAATAGCTCTACCAATCAATAAATATTCAATTAAATTTATTAAAAAAAAAAAAAAAATTAAAATTCCATTTGTCAAAACAATGAAACAACATAATAAATAGTGTCGTCAAAAGTAAAAGGTGGCCAGAAATTTTAATCGCTTCTTTTGAATTTTTTCAATTAATTAACTGTATTTATTTTCAGAATATATATTCCAGTAAACCAAAGTATCATTCAGTTTGTCAGTCCAAAGTTTTTCCAGTTAATAACAAGATGGTGAAATAGTGCTTTTATTCAGTGCTTTTAAAACAAAAGGCTAATATTGATTATTTAAAACAAAAAAAAAACATAAATATAACATTAAAAGAGTGAAATAATGAATTCCTGTTTTCCACCATTGGCTGCCCTCAGTCTGCATAGTAATTCACAGAACCAAACTAAACCAGCTCCACCTGAACGGATTGAAGTTCTACAGGACTTAGATTTGTATTATATTAAACAGATTGCCCATAATCTTAAGGTAAGTTTGTCTATTTGTATTATATTTTCTGTTTTATTGACATTATGTTGCAGGTCGCATGTACAACAAAGATGTATGTTGCACAACAAAGAAAAGGAATCGCTAAATCAGTGATATATTTTTCCATTGATTATTGTCGAAAGACTTCCTTAATAAATTATTTGGCTTCAAGTGATTGCTATATTAGAATTTAGCGGTATTTACATAATTATACTCTATCACATGGAGGTCAAAGAGATATGCCTACAAATACAGTTTCTTCCTTCATTATCAAATCTTTGTAAACACAAAGTTCCGAAAAACTGAGAACTTAAAAATAAAATATAAAAAAAACCTATGGCGTTACAGCCCATGAAGGACCAAGGCTTGCTTGCAAGACGGCGATGTGTATTGGAGGACGTGTGGTAAGCACGCCGCAAGTTTCCCCGGCTTTCGCTACCTAGGTGCGTTACCAACTGTAGCTTCCCACTTTTTCTCACGATGCTGGGTCAACTTCGACTTTGCCCTCACCAGGGAATGGAACCCTGAATTCTCGCGAAAAAGACGAGTACGCTAGCCACTAGATCAACGCGTGAGGAAGAGATCTTAATATCTTTCTTTATTTCATATTAGTGAATTTATTCACTAATATCCGAAATTTCTTTTACTGATTACGTTTATTAGTTCTCAGCATTGTAGGTATATTTTAGTGATCGTTTGGTAACAACCAACAGCACTCCCCAACATATGCGACTTTAAGGAAATTGTAGTGCTGCAAAAAGTGAAATGTATTTCATTCGTCTTGATTATTAAACATCTGCAGTCTTTCTATTTTCTCTTTCGGATGATGTAACAGAAAGTTTTCATTGGAAATTCTTGTTTAAATCCTCCCCCCTCCCTAGTAGAAAGAAATGTTAGCGAAGTTTCTTTATCAGTCTGTGGGTGTGTTTTTTTTATCAAAATATCTTCAAAAACCAAAACTCGTTTCGATCAAAATCTATCAACCGTGTCTTTTCTAGTCGTAATTTTTGTAAGTTTTTCGTGATTTTTTCAACGATTTTCTTCACACACAGTTTTATTTGAAACCTTTTTCCGGGGAAATTTGGGGGGAGGGGGGGTTGTAAAAAGTCTTGATAACGTTAAGTGTTTAGTTCTACACGTGTATAACATAACATATATTACTTAAAGCATTGCTAGAATTCCAATTTTGAAAAAGGTAGACAATTAAACATTAGACAATGAAGAAAGAAACATCGCAATCGATTCCCAGCTTTAAATTGTTTGGGAATGAAAAGTGGATCGCCTGGCGAAGGAAGGACCTAAAATGTCTCATCGCAACATGAAGCTAGCCGACTAATTTGCGCCAGGATCAAGAGTAAGCTGTGAGAGCGCTTGGTTGAGCTGGTGATGGGCGAGAAATTGATATACGTACGCATAGCTAGAGAACGGCAGGTACAATGAGTTGGCGTGTCAGAGAAGCTTAGGCCGGCAAATGTTGTGCACAATGTACAACATGAATGTTTATAACATATAGGTATACTGTTTAAAACAGGAGAATACATCAATAGAAAAAAGATGGCAATCTTTGGTGGACTCAGGTGGAAGAATCTCTCACTATCTACCCAGGAGAGACAGAGCGGTCTGCTTCAGGCTCTTCACTGGTCATGATTATCTCCAAGCCCACCTCTGTCGTATAGTAATAGCTGAAGGACTCGATTGTGTGCTGTGTGGAGTAGCTGATATCGACCACTTGTTACATGTTCTGCTTTGGAAATCACAAGAAACCGTATTATTTATCTGGGCGTAGATTGAAGACAGTCTGAACTATACTGGGAAGCAAGAGTCAAATGGCCGAAAATGCCATGACTTTTGGGCGTAATTAAAAAAAAAAAATGAAGAAAATCGGTTAATTTTTAAAAGTACGACTTTATAGAATTGTTTTTT
Organism: Triatoma infestans; assembly: GCA_011037195.1. Classification (NCBI taxonomy): domain Eukaryota; kingdom Metazoa; phylum Arthropoda; class Insecta; order Hemiptera; family Reduviidae; genus Triatoma; species Triatoma infestans. The sequence continues at coordinate 10,546 of JAAEAF010012226.1, read as the reverse complement.
AAGTAGTTTTGGCATTTTGCTCGAAGACGGTTACAAAGATTTTTCTTTAAACTTGGTATGCTAAATAAAACCTATGAAGAAGAAGAAGAACCAACCTATGCTAACTGAAACATATTGCAGAAGAATTGATTTAAAAAGGGGATTCTGAGAAATCTATGAAGTTAGAATTTTAAATATTATTGAAATTTTGTTCAATCTTACTGACACTGTCTTCTGGCCTACACACTATGCAGTCACTTCAACCACCACCTACAATCTCTTTAAAGTAAAAAAAATTCACGTTATTGAAGAAATATTTATCAGTTTTTATAATTATAATAATTACAATATGAAAAAAAAAACGTTACTGTTTCACCTCATTTTTAATGAGGGTCCATTATATCCGTGCCCAACCTCCTCCAACCTTTGTAGTGCCAGAAACTTTGAATGAATGCTCTATTTCTTCTACTACTAGAAGGGTGGCCGGCCATCCTATGACTAATGATCCTCTTTGACTTATACCCAATAGAACTTTTTACTTGACCTCTGGCCGCTACCGTTGACCCAAAATTGATTTCTTACACCACCATCCCCGCACTATACGATTGCAGCCGTCGACATAGACGTAGACCATTTAGATATTATTGATATATTTCCAGAGGAAGCCATCTTCCCCATTACTCCAACCTTTCACTAAGAAATTTTAAAATATGGTGTTTAACATTTTCACGACTTTCTCTTAAAGCTATATTAATATAATTATGGATAAAATTACAACCAAATTTACTAGTTTGTCCTAACATAAATAATGAGATAGATTTAGATGGGGGACAAGTACGTATCTAGGTGGCTATAATAATTTATTTATTTACATTAACGGGCAACATAACCCTTTTATAAATGATTATACAAACAGCACTGATATATAACATAAATAATTGCTTACAAGAAATACAACTAAACAACCATAATACATCTGTTATAAACTACAAATAAGCAAAAACATGCAAAAAAATACTTTAAGAATATTACACAGGTAACAAAAGGTAGAAACTATGAATAGAAACAAAATAAAATAAAATCATGATAATCCAATTATACCTCTAATCATTTTAGCTAATGTATTGAATAAGTCAATGTTAAAGAGATTAGCATGTCTTAAAATTCTTAAAAGTAGTGAATGATATAAATAATTGGTTTGTGCAAAGTTTATTGAAAATAGATTATTGTGTCTGGTCTGAATAGAAGGTATGTTGAAATAAATTTCATTTACAAGATATGGACAGTCTATAAAGTTATTTAGAAGTTTGTACAAAAATAATATATCATTAATTATACGTCTGTTTTCTAATGAAGAAATTACAAACCTACCATAAATTTCATTGTAAGGAATGTTATTGTAGTCATAGCCTAAACGTACACCAATCGTCCTTATTAATCTTTTCTGAATGTTCTCTAATCTGTTGATATAACATTTCTGATATGGAGACCAGATAATAGCGTTGTATTCTAGAATGGGGCGTACAATGGAATTGAAAAGGGTGACTATAACAGAAACATCATGAAAATCTCTAGTAGTTCTAGAAATAAAACCTAGTAACTTAGAAGCTTTCTTACAAACGTGTTCAAAATGGATTTGAAAGGTTAGATTTGGATTCATGATAATACCAAGATCTTTAATATAAGTAGGTCTATGGAGTAAATGATCTGCCAACTTATAATCAAATAAAACTGGAGAATATTTACGATGGAAAGTGATAACGCAACATTTCATTAAATTGAGGAGCATACCGTTGTTGTTACACCAATTAAAAAGAGCATGTAGAGTGAACTCTGGAGAATTGTTCACAATCATTCACTGAACTAATAGGGAAAAATATTTTTAGATCATCGGCATATAACAAAAACTTAACTTGAAGAAGTTGAGATTTGATGTCATTTATATACAAATTAAAAAGAAGAGGACCTAAATGGGACCCTTGTGGGACACCGGAAGGAATTAAAACTTCCTTAGAAAAGGAAGTTTTGATTTAATAATATTGAATAAACACAATGTTTGACATTTAACGTCGCACATTCCTCAAATCAGACTAAAAAGGAATTTATTCCAAAAAAATGTTACAAATAAAAGTGAATATTTTTGGTTTTCGAAAAAATTCGAAAACACTCAAAAACTTTTATTGTTTAAAGACGCACCGGTTCCGGTAAACCGATTTTTTCAAATTTGTAATTCTGACAAGAGGCTTCTAATGTATATTAAATATTGTAGATAGCAGAACCATACATTGCACAAATGTGTACTGAATTGTAATTAAAAGGAATAGATATTTTTATATGTAGATAGTAAACAGGAAGTTCAAAGAAAACCATTGTACCCATTTTCGAGAAAGTTGCTAAAAACTGAAAAAAAAGAAAGGAAGGAGAAGAACGCACTTCCGTTTGATGGATCTGAGGGGACTATCCTAAATAGAATACCACGTTTGAGCTTCCTACGACAATTTTTCGTTTTCGAGAATATTTTGTTCACTCACACACACACACACACACACACACACACACACACACACCATTCGCTAAAATTATTTTGTTTCTTACTCAGAGATTGTCAAAGCGTGTAATTTCAGGTGAAAAATCAATTTGGAAAATTTACAATATGTTCGTAATACTTTACAAGTGTCATGGATTAAATCTTATCACAAGTTGAGCTAGTGGGGGGGGGGGATTGATACACGTACGCATAGCTAGAGAGCGGCGGGTAGATTGAGTCTAAGCGTGTCAGAGAAGCTTAGGGCGGCAAATGTTGTGCACTATGTACGAATGTTTATAAAATAGGTACTCTGTTTGAAATAGGAGAATTACTTCTGAAATACTTTTCGTCCGAGATTGGTGAGACCCCTTTGTTGGTGAGCCTCTTGACTGGGTTTTTGTGTAAGCGAAGACAGTTGAAAACTTGGAATAGGCTTTCAATTTAGTAAAAGAAGTTTTGTTTTATTTAATTAGTGGCCAACGTGAAAAGACTTCAGTTATAGTATTATACTATTTAAGAGAAGATGTTTTTCATTTAATTAGATTACATTATGTTCTGTTTATTTTTATTATGTTAGTTAATAATTGTAAATATAAATTTAAGCTCACTAGAATTAAGTTAGATTTAATAAAATTAAGTAACATAGGTTGAATACATCGTGTGAATGTGGTTGTAGGTATTCTATATTGGTTGAGATAGTATTTATAAGTTATAATGTTATTAACTTTATGTTTATTTGTATCAAACTTTAGTTTATATAATAAACCTTTTCTTGCAATCTTATAATATTAGATATTCCACTTTTCTCTCATAAACAATTGGGAAGAGAAAGTAAAAATCATTAAAAACAAAAACAAAAAACATTACAATGCATATTTTATTTTAATATAATTAAAAAATATTAAAAATTAAAAGCAATGTTATTTTCATAAAAAAAAAAAATATATATAATTAGAGTAATATATAATTTAGTGATTCAGCCTTAAATTTGCGAGAAAAGTGGTAATTATTTTGTACTTTAACTCACTCAGTAAAACATAGTCTCTTTTATACGGTATACATTCTATATTTAACGAATTCCGATATATGTTAAATAACTCTCTAAAATTTATCGGAATTCATTAAATATTCGACTGATTTGTATAAAAACCAAAATAAGGCTTGATAATTGATAAACAAAACAACAACAAACAAAGAACTTAATGTTATATATACGCGAATTACTAATATAAACTTTGTTTTCTGTTAAGAGCCAGTTAGTTTCCAGAAACGACATCTTCAACACTTATTATTTAAATTAATGGACTAAATATGTTTTAATTGTAGTTCATTGCCACTTGACTAGCTAACTAGCTTGCAGAGTAAACGCCTCTGAATTACACTTGGGTTTCATTAAGTCTTAGTTACACAGTTGTCTATTGCATTATTTCATTTAGACTTCTAGCTGTTATAATGTAATCTAATTCTTTTGACTTCATTTTTGAACTATAAAAAATTAAGTGAGTCTCATAATAGACGAAATTGACACACGTACCCCGCTTTCTAGCTTTGCATGAATATCTTTCCTCAAATTGAATTTTATTATATTTTAATCCCTAATCTTCAATAGATAAGATTTTTCGATCAAACTAAGCGTTTATAAAACAATATAAATATTTTTTTAATCAAATTAAATTTGTATTTAAGTATTGCCATAATACTGTAGTGCGCAAGCGTTGGTCTAATGGCTAGTGCACTCGTCTTTGGAGCGAGAATTCGAGGTTTGATTCCCGTGAAAGCAAAATCGGTGTTGCTCCAGCGCTCCTAGGTAGCAAAGGCCGAAACTAAACAGCGAGGGAACCACAGCATGCTTACGATACATGCATGCTTCAATACAAAACGCCATCTGATCAACCTTGGCCGGCGCTTCACCATAGGTTTAATTTTATTTTTATTGCCATCGTGTCAAACTTTCAAAAGTAATTTTTCAATGGAATAATGATCCATCCAAAAAAAAAAAAACTCAAAAGAAATTCCGCAGGTAGCCCATTCCTTTTAGATACAAGCACCGCGTATGACTAACTATAGAGTTTGGTCGAAATCATCAGATATTTTCCGCGATAGTCTGCTTCTTTTTGTGATCATCGAGGTTTCAGGCGTTCGCCCATCATCAGGATGCACTTGTCAAACAGTGTGATAACATAGATTTTTGCACAGAGCAAATTTAGTTGATACACTCAACACTGAGTGGAAATTTCAGAAGGAAATTTATTTTAGAGAAGTTGGCTGGGGGGGCTTCCTTCTGAAGTGACATTTAAATATTATATGTATTAAGACCAGATAAATAAAAAGAAAATTCGATTAGGTATTCGATTTAAAGAAAATTCGTCCCATCAATTGAAACATCTCTCAGGACCGGATACTACAGCTAATTTAATTAGTATTTTTGAAAATCAAATTATTTTACTTAATAATTATAAAAACTTGAATTATTACACCTATACAGTTACTACATTCCATTTATTACATCCTTAAAACTTAAGCATTACAAATCCGTGTGACTATTATCTCAGTGCTGCTGCACCTACCTTACTATATTCCTGGAATTCATATCCAGAACATCCGCATACACTAACGCAGATGTTGCTCCACACTAATGTTGGTTGACAGCTGTTACTCTCTAGATTTTAGTACTTGACAGCTGGAGAGAGTTTCAGTTGGCAGGGTGTGTCACCATCCAAGAAATTCGTAAAAATATTTTTATTTGTTTGTTTGTTTTTTTGTTTTTTTTAGTTTTTGTGTTTTAAAATTTCTGAAACTCTTAGTTTGAATTTACAAATATATCTGCTCGGCTGTGGGTATTCATACTCAAATACTCCACATATAACTTCATTCATTGTATTTCCTTGTTGGTGGTGTAATAATATGTGGGCGTACACTAGTAGGGTGTAACAAAAGTCTCTTAATCCTCAACAGTATTTTGTACTAGTTACCAACTATGTTTACCAGAAGTTTCTTCTTAGGTAACCCTTATATATTTTCAGCTTATGGAAAAATTTAAGAGATTTTTGAACGATTTATAAAATAAAAAAAAAAATGGCCGAGTTGAAACTAAAAAAATTCAGTGATTTTGCATTATAATTCTAAAAAAAATCTGGTATGAAATGGTCACATGACTTTCACTTACTCTTCTTAATACAATTACAGTTTTTACAATTACGTTTTACACGAAACTGAGCGGACCGAAATATTTTTTTTCGTGTTTAAAGATGCATGCCAAAAAGTTGTTCACCAATATTTTCAAGTGTCGTCAAATTTTATTAATTCGTTTTCCTGTTAAAATTTACACTCTCGTAGGTAAAGTACATTGACAGTCTATACTTACATATAAATATGAGGTATTGTGTAGGGACAATATATATTGTCCAGCACATCATATTAGATACATAAATAATTATGTGTACACATATATATTTAATAAAAACACGTAAAAAATTATTGTTTTTTTTTTTTTGAAAAATATTTAATATTTTTTTTGAAGTGTCTTTTTCAACATCAAATTGTTCGATATCGTCCATCGTTTTATTCATTTCGCCTTTTGAATACTCATCTAAATAATTGCGTATACTTTTCATGATGTTCCGCATTTGCGGGGATTGTTTTGTTGCGGGGATTCACTGATTTCAACACATAATTCACTAGAACTTTGCTAGAAACTTCACTAGACTTCGACCGAATTCGAAAACTAAATGACCAGTAAATTGAAATGTTTTGACACTGGCAGTACCCAAAGACAAGCGGTAACGTAGCGATTAACATCATTTAAATACCCATTTCTCTTTCTATGTTATTGTTTAATGTTTTTATTATTAGTGCTATCTTATTTAATGTTTATTTTAGTTGAAATTTTTTGGCTGTTTGTTATTTTGACTATTTCTTGGATAATAAAGTTTTGAACCTTGTTTACAGTCTTTTTTATTTTGTATTGTTTTTTCTATTCTTGTAATTACACTTGCTCCCAACGTTTCGACACTACACGTGGCATTGTCAAGGGATTTTTTCCTTTTGTTTTTACAATACTCTTATTACTTGTTTGATGTGTTATGATGATTTTAATTATAACCAATACTAAGGCCTCGTTTTATTCTTAATTATAATTTTAAATATACACTGATGTGTTACAGTCACTTATTTTTATATATGTGGTTAATTTATTAAAATTTAGTCGCCTAAATGTTTAATTATGTGACCATGTGCTTTTTCTTGTTTAATTTATTGAGTTTTTCTTTAAAACTGAAGTTTCTATGGCTGTAATTTTTTGAGTCACCTTGTGCTAGCAACGCTAATTTTGAGTCCACCATGAACGGATTCTTCTTAAAACTGCACAAACATTGCTGAGAAACTCGATTCCTCATTTATTTGTGATCAGCATTTGACAAATGCGGCATCCATCTTCCACAAAGCTTTCTCATACTGAGTTCTTCGTGTAAAATGTGCCGTACCCTTTCTTCTGAGATGCCTATAGCCTATCGTTAATAGTTGATCATCTAGAACCATATTGTGTATCTTCTCGATATTTTCTTCGGTAGTTGCAGTATTTGGCCGTCCTTCATGTGGATCATATTCAATCGATATACGACTACGTTTAAAGTCAGCTGCCCAATTTTTTTTTACTGTTGATAACGAAGATGCCGAACTCCTTATACCCTTTCACCAACGAATTTTATGACGGGAACGGTATTCATCAAGTTTATTCATTTTGTCAAAAACACACAACATGCTTACTTGAAACAGCCGTATATAACAAACAATTTGTCTGATCAAATTCATTTGGTGTTTACTTTTGCAACAAGTACGCCAACATAACAAACTAGTAATGTCATTTGTAGCAGTGCATCTTTGGGCCAGGCCGAGAACTTTTCACCTTGCTCTAGTACATCTAAATGCTGAAGAATTCAGTGTTGGCTATTCGCGAATTCAAACAATTGTTCAGCATTTGAAAAAAATTGGAAAAGTGAAAAAGCTCAATAAGTGGGCGTCTCTATGAGCTTGACCGAAAATTTACCAGAAAAAAAATCGTTTTAATTGTTACCTTGTCTTATTCTACGCACAACACGGAACCATTTCTCGGTCGAATTTGCGACGAAACATATATTTTACATGACAACCGGCCTCGCCTAGCTCAGTGGTTGGACCGGCAGAATGTTCCAAAGCCAAACTTCCACCAAAAAAATAGAAGCTAATAGTCCACTGTTCCGTGATCTGCTACCAGTGAACCCCAGTGGAACCATAACGTTTAAGAAGTATGCTCAACAAATCGATGAGATGAACAATCGAAAGCTACAACAGCCGGCATTGGACGACAGAAAGATCCCAGTAATTATTCACGACGAAAGGACTATGTAGTTTTACATCATCCACCATATTCAGCTTACCATTTGCCAACTGTTTTCGCAGAGAGAACGCTTCCACAGCCACAGCAGGATGCAAAAAAATCCTTTCCAATAGTTCGTTGAATCCTGAAATATAGATTTTTATACTGTAGGAATAAACAAACATATTTCTGTTGTGGTGGTTGGTTCCGCAGAGCTGGAAAGCATCAGAGACATTTTCCGTGGTAGCCTGCTTCATTTTGTGGTCATCGACCGGTTTCGGGCGTTCGCCAATCTTCAGGATGCGTTTTTCAGACAGTGTGCCAACACAGACTCGTACAGGATTAGTTTCACAATGTATGTGAAACTAAGTCTCTGTACGAGTCTGTGTTGGCACACTGTCTGAAAAACGCATCCTGAAGATTGGCGAACGCCCGAAACCGGTCGATGACCACAAAATGAAGCAGGCTACCACGGAAAATGTCTCTGAAACATATTTCTCTTTGGCAAAAATAAACAAACATATTTTTCTTTGGCAAAAATATGTTGATTGTAATGTTTTCTATTTTGATTATTAAGAATATGTTTTAAGCCAATTTATAATGATATTTAAAATTCAATTATTTTTGCACGAAACCTATAAATTAAAAAAAATATATATATATCTAATTAAATAGTCCTATTATTAGCCATAAGAGAAATAAATGAGTAAATAAAATGAAGCAAGTTAAGTTGACTTTATTAATAGATGGTGGGTGAACATCATTTTGTAAATACTTGAAATTACATTTAAGTATATAGTTGCTTGGCATCATGCCTTCATCATTGCTTGCTTAATTAAAAACTATTGATGATGTAATTAATTTTTTTTTGTTTAACAAATGTTTAATCATCACCTTTTTTTTTAGATCTATTAAGATAAATATTTTGCATATTGTATATAAAATTTGGCAATAACATTGCAATCCTTTACTTTATTTCCGTTAATGATTTGATATTTAACAGACTTGTTAAGTATTTATTAAGTATTTGTAGTACTTTACGATTATCTTTTTTTTTCTCATTCACTTTTTTTCCTGAAGCCTTTTCAGTTCACTGGCCCCATCTTCCGGGGTCAAGTTCTTAGACACTCTTAGGTTGAGAAAATCTAAGACGCTATCTGGTCACCATGTTCCACTGAAGTAATTCTGCCCTATGTTAGAACTGGAAGAAATAGTACTTCTAAATGTGATACTTTCATTCGTCTTGTAATCGTTAATGCTGGATAGAATTAGAATATTATATAAAAATATACTCGCAGGGGGAGTAGATTAGCAGATCCTGGAAAAAGTGACGACCCAAGGGTATCAGTTGGCACACGCCACATGATTTTTCACACCTACATTATCTCTCTGTATCTACACATTCTCTTCCTCTTACGTCTATGGACTAAACACATTTCCGGCCATGTATTTCCGGTGAAAACTCAAGTACGAAAACTTTACACGATCCAGTCGAAGTTAGATGTATTTTTGTTAAACCTTCCACCACTCCACATTTACGTCCAAGGCGTTGCAAGAGCAGTTGTGGCACGACTACAACAGGGACAAGCGCCCATCTATCCCAGGCATACTGGGAGGTACCAAGACCTATGGAAGGAGCTGGAGGCGGACCCGATCTTGGGCCTGCCTACGGACATAATTACTCCTTCAAAGTCTTGATATTAGACAGAGGAGCATGGAAGAATGGGCCGCCAATTACAGGCGAATCTATGTGGTACACGGACGGGTCCAAGACGGAAGATGGAGTGGGAGCCGGCGTGTATGGGGCTCATCCGAGATGTAATATCTCGGTGAGCCTGGGAAGGCTAGCTACGGTCTTTCAGGCGGAGCTAGTCGCGATTATTATCTGCGCCGCCGAAATAAGAAGACGGGGAGTGCATAACTCCAGAGTCGTCATGTATTCGGATAGCCAGGCTGCTCTGCGGGCAATTGACTCGTGGGAGATCAGCTCAAGGCTGGTGTGGGACTGCCTAGGTGCACTAAGGGAAATTAGTAGCCATAATAAGGTCTTCCTGGTTTGGGTACCTGGGCACTCGGGTCACAGAGGCAATGAGGCGGCGGACCGCCTGGCCCGGGAGGGTTCAATGAGAGCGCTTATCGGGCCGGAGCCGTTCTGCGGTGTCTCAAGATGCCTCAGGAGTGCATCCATTAAGCTATGGATGCAGGACCGATCAAGGGAATGGTGGGTCAAAACTCCAGGACAGAGGCAGGCGAAAAAGTTTATCCAGAGCTACTCGCCCAAGCTAACTGCAGAATTACTCCAACTAGGCCGGGTGGCCATAAGGATAGCAGTGGCATTCTCACTGGCCATTGTAGACTAAATAAGCACATGCATCGCATGGGCCTGGCAACGGATAGCCTGTGTAGGTTTTGTCAGGAAGAAGAGGAGACGGCACTGCATGTGGTATGTCAGTGCGAGGGGCTGGTCTGGCTAAGGTACCGCCTCTTTGGTAAAGAGAAGCTGGTGCCAACAAGCCTCAGCCAGGGCCCTCTCTCGGACCTATTAAGTCTTTTAAGGCAAGCAGGACTCGAGAGGGTGCTCTGATGGCAGGTGCTCTGATTGACCACCTGGGAGCCCCCCCCCCAATTCCACAGTCCAGTTAAGGACAGGATAGTGGGAGGGTCTCCAACTCGGAGGGTGCCACAAT